>CABHPP010120321.1:31321-47646 GCA_902168425.1 Peromyscus attwateri
GTGTGTGTGTGTGTGTGTGTGTGTGTGTGTGTGTGTGTGTGTGTAGTGTAGTGTACACTTGCATGCAAGTGCCCTTGGAGTTCAGAAGAGGGTATCAGATCACCCCAGAGTTGGAGTTACAGGCAGTTGTGAGCTGCCCAACATGGGTGCTGGGAACTAAACCTAGGTCCTCTGCAAGAGCAGCCAGTGTTCTCAATGAGCTGCCTCTCCGGCCCCTTAGTTTTTATTTTGAGGCAGACTCACCAAATCGCTGGTCTTGAACCTCCTCTGTAGCCTAAGCAGTCCTTTAACGCGTGATTTTCCTACCTGACCTCCCAAGCAGCTGGAAACAGAGGCATGAACCTCAGAGTCCAGTCTTTGCCGTGTTTTCTATGTCCATTCCTTAGATAATGCACCACATTAATTAACACATTCATTTTTTTTTTTTTTTTTTTGGTTTTTTCGAGACAGGGTTTCTCTGTGTAGCTTTGCGCCTTTCCTGGAACTCACTTGGGAGACCAGGCTGGCCTCGAACTCACAGAGATCCGCCTGCCTCTGCCTCCCGAGTGCTGGGATTAAAGGCGTGCGCCACCACCGCCCGGCTAACACATTCATTTTTAAGGCACACAGTTGCCCTTCAAAAGATCAGTCTCGTGATTCACAAATTAAAGCCGAGTAAAGTTGTGAACATGGAGCGGGGTTCCTCCCAGACCCACCTTTTTCTGCCCATCTACCCATCTTCCCCTAAAATTTAGCGATTCTACCTCTTTGCAACCCTCTGCAGACGTGAGCCTGGTCTAAAGCCTTGTCCTACTCTGGGGCAGCATGAGGAGCCCACCTGCAGCTCCCTGCAGAAAGTCAGCCTTGAGATCAAGCCCCTACCCAACCTTTTCCTCAACTTTCCTGTCAAATGTCAAAGTTCAAATGTATAAAAACTTGAGAAAAATATTTCCATAAATATTCACTCACATTCCTACAATCTTTACCCAAAAGTCGTTGCCATTTGACTTCCTGCCTGTATACGTGCGATGATTAACACTAATGTCAATTTGGCAGAATCTAGAATCACTTTGGAGATGGGCCTCCGGTGTAGCTGTCGGAGTTGTCTTGGTTACATTCATTGAGGTGGGAAGACCCGTCTTAACTGTGGGTGAGATGTCCCCTGGGCATGGGATCCCGGACTGAATAAAATGGAGGAAGCAAGCTGAGCAGCTGATGACGGTGTCCACTGCTCTCAGCGTCTGGCTGCGGATGGGACGCAGCCAGACGCTTCAACTTCCCGCTTCCTTGCCTTCCCCACCATAAGGAACCGTAACCTGGAACTGTGAGCCCACAGAAAGCCTCTCTTCCTTAAGCTGATTTTTCCCCCCCAGACCATTTTATCACAACAACAGGAAAAGAAGCTGAGGCAAAAACTTTAAGTGAAGGACAGCTGAGTCATTCAAAAGTAAGTGACAGATTTTAACAGCTGGGAAATCTGGATAATGACATCAACACCCTTGACCTTCAGACATGGCCTCGAGCCCTGAGGTTTTCCATCTTTGACCTATTTGGGTTGGTATTCCTTTCACATGAAATCACCCAGTTCAGCGGCGTTTACATAAATGCAGTATTCTCTACGGTACAATCAACAACTCTGAGTCCCAACGCCCAGTTCTCAGTCGTCCTTGCAGAAGGTACAAGAGCAACTTCTCTCACATCCTAGACTGTGATGCCGCCCTGGCATTACCGTTCCTGTTCCTTTTGAATCCAGCCTATTTCTCAATTTTGTTTATTTGTTTTTCAGTGTTGAGAGCTGAACCCAGGAGGGCACTGCTCTCCCACAGCTCCACACCTCAATGCCCCACTTATTTTAAAGATCGGCGGGATATGTGCACATGAATGCGGGTGCCTGAAGAGGTTAGAGGCATCCGGTTCCCTGGACCTCGAGTTATGGGCAGTTGTGAGCTGTCTGATGTGGGTGCTGGGAACCGAACCCAGGTCTTCTGCAAGAAGCCGCCTCTCCAGCCCTCCAGCACCCCCAACTCCCTTTAAAATGCTTTTAAACATTTAAATATATCATTATTTTTTATTTTGTACACATGAGTATTTGCCTGCATGTATATCTGTGCACCAAGTAAGTGCCTGATGCCAGTGGAGGCCAGAAGAGGGCATCAGATTCCTGGAACTGTGGTTACAGATGGTTGTGGGCCACCATGTGGGTGCTGGGAACAGAACCCAGGTCCTCAGCAAGAGCAGCCAGTATTCTTAACTGCTGAGCCAGCTCTCCACACTTCCCCAACCGGTTAAAATTTTTTTAAAGGTTATCCTCACTAAGATGCCCAGGCTGGAGTTGAACTCAGTCCTCCTGCTTTATCCGAACCCCCCCACCCCCCCAGTAGCTGGGACTGCAAGCCTGCACCACCACACTCAGTGTGTACACTGCTTCCAGGTTTCAACTCAGTTCACTGGATGAGTTCATGGGCTCAGTTCACTGGATGAGTTCATGGGCTACTCTGTCACTGAGTGGTATCTTATCTACATCCCACAATCCCTCTAAATCATCCGGTCTCCAAAGGAGGCTGGCTTTAGCTTGGTGCCTCCACCCATCCCACCTTCCCCTGCCCCTTGGTTATTGGACATCAGCCTCCACGTGACTCGCAGGGTTGAGAGCACAGATGTGTTCCTTGTTCTAAGCTACCTGTGCCTGTCCCCCCTTTTCCTGACCAGCTTCAGAGTGGGGGTTCCTGTGCTCTCATCTCTCCCTTTGTTTCAGAACACAGCCCTCATGTTCCGGCCCAGCATTCCTGACTCTGTGGAAGGCTCTCGCTGGCCCTGTGGCCTGCTAGCCAGCACATTCCAAGCCACCTGCCCACAGTTCTGAGACATGCCCACACTTTCCTGCCCCGCCCCTCTGATCAGGCAGCCCATTGGTCTTGTCATCCTGGCCAGAGATTGGGCTCTTCGAGGCTGTATTTGCTGGAACCCTTCTTAAGAGGAAGGAACACACACTGTCCACCTATCCATTGCTCAGGGTCTGCACAGGCCTGGTGTGTGATGGACATTCAAAGTACTGTAGGAAGAGTGCTGTAATGGCCCCTTGCCAGGGAGCCTCGCTGGTGTGTGTCCCTAACTGACCTGTGAACAGGATCCTCTGAGCGGCAGCCTCTGAACTGCTGCAATGAGAACTCCCGGCTTGAGCTAGCTCTAGGCTGCAGCCACCCTCCGGGATCCCATGTGCAACCACCACACCCAGCTCAACCATGCTTGCATTTTCATTTATCATTTCTGTATTTGCAGGCTTTGCTTATCCTGGAGGGCTTGCCCCTGCCCCTTCCAGGACTGGCTGTTACTGGCGAGGTAACCAGTTGCTTGTGAGCTAGCCTTTAAAATGCACCAGCCTGCAGGAAACCACATCCACAGCCACCACCCTTATCGGGTCCTTACTTGGGGATCTCCTTCCTGTAATCATCTGTAGGCAAAGCGTCAGTTAGGGACAGCCCCACGCCTGCCTGGCAGCCTTGAAGTTATCCCACCCAGCCCATCTGAACCCTGCTCACCCTGGCCCAGCCCTTTCTGTGGAAGCCACAGTGGGAGCTCCCTGTGGTTTCTCCTTGCTCCCTCTGCCTCCTGGCTTCCTGTGGGACCCTACATGGCACACGCTGGTGTCAGGTCTGTGTGCTGGGATTCCGAACTCCTTCCCATATGCCTGTGTGCAAAGAAAGTTCACCAGCTCAGGACATAACCAGAAAGCCAATCATCCTGTTAGTGCCAGAGTAGGAAGACACATTGCCTTATCTCCGTCTACTCAGAGAGCAAGTTCTACCTAGCATCCAGTTTCTCCCAGAAGGAAAACCTGGTAAAGACAGCCTCAGCATGGGAAGGAAGACCCGACCTCCACAGAAGCACCTGAGATGTGCTGGGGAGTCTAGGATTCACAGATTTCTTAAAGTCCATGCTACTCAATCCTTGTAAATTTGTATGTCAGGGATCCTTACGTTTGGCAGCTGAGAAAACTGACCCTGGGAGGCTCAGTATGGAGCTCCAGCTATTGGTTGGCAGGAACCTGGGAGCAGGCCTTGGTCTCTCAAGCTAGTGTCACAGCTCAGGGCCAAACCAGGCAGGAAGTAAGAAACTGGGAGATGGGCAGCATTGAGGATGGAACAGGACCTTGCATGCACTAGGCATGGACTAGACCACTGCCTTTCTTTTTTTTTTTCATTTTCATTCTCAAAATGAAAATTTACTCCATTGCCCAGGTGACCTTGAACTTTCTGTCCTCTTCTTCAGCTCCTGAGGAGCTGGGACTACTGGCCTGTACCACTAGCCAGGTTCCTCATCATCATCTCCTTTCTCCTCCTCTTCCTCCTCCTCCTCCTCAATAACAAAGTCTTAACAGTAAAAATCTGCCTGTGGATGCATACCGATGGCCCAGTCCCCAGTCATGGGGCAGTACCTGGAACTGTGCAGGCCAGAGGCTACATCACTCAAGGGAGCTGGCCAGTCACCTTGTGCAGGGCCAGCCCACTACCATGTGGTCTTGCTTGCCAGAGCCTGCAGGTATGCAGACAGGGAGGCTGCTGGGAATACCCTGTAAGCTTTTGTACATTTCTGTGGGTCACCAGGAGGGCAGAGGGCATGAGTAGAGATGGCTCCTGGAATGAACTACAACAAACGACAACAGAGACTCACTGGAACCCCACTGGTGATGAGCCCTGGGGCTCTGAGCTGCTGGCCAAGTGCCCCTGGGGCATGTATGGGACATTGAGGACAGGGTAACTGGGTATCAGAGCTTTCAGATGTCTGATTGAGCTGGAGGACCATTTGGTGGGAGGAGGGTGAGGAAGAGTATTATGGGAAAGGGTGGATGGAGGTCCTGTGGTAAGATCACTGACCTCCACCATAAGAGGTGGAAAGATGACAGATAGGAAAGATGGGGGAGAAGGAAGACAGAGGCCAGACATACCTGAAATAACTGAAATTCCTGTGTGAGGCCTCCCTGGGTTTGGCAGACTACCCAGATCTCACGCTGGAGTTGGCTGCTTGACTTGGTGGTTGCTCTGACTCTGCTGCTTTTCCCCAAAACCAACCTTGACCTTGCCTTACTTATACAAGTCAGAACAGAGACAGTGTGAGTGTGAGTGTGTGTGTGTGTGTGTGTGTGTGTGTGTGTGTGTGTGTGTGTGTGTGTGATGGAAAATGTAGGTATTCTAGTAGGCTCTCCCACCTCCCGAGGCAAGCCTGGATCAAGGAGAAGGGTCCCTAGGTGTCAGAATACCTTACTTAAAATCCACTGTCTTCCCAGTGAAGGCCTCATCCGTTGACTCTAGGACTCTGCAGTGGACCTACCTCCTTTCCCGGACTCCAAACCCACAGCTCCTCTGCTGGGCATCTGCACAAACCAGTGTCTCTCACCTCTGTTCTTCCAAAGGGTCCCACTGGACTCTGCAAAGTGGCCTGTCTCCATCTGCCACCAAAGCCAGTGCCACGGACAGATGGAAGGGCTGATGGTGGAACAGGCTCTGGGCTTGGCCTTGTCCCAACTGGACAACTCAGAATGGAGAGAGCCATGTGCCATGGGCTCCCTTACCAGGCTGTCATGTCTGCCTACTTCACCCAGGCCCAGGCCTCCTGTCTGGGTTTATTTTGATGAAGTCCACAGGGCTGGGGCAGCACTGTAGCTAGCTGGCCTTGGCTTCCAGAGACCATCTGGTTGTCAAGATGACAGGCATTTCCTGCCCCTACAGTCTGCATTCCCAGACGTCCCCCAAGAATAGCAGGCACCAGGGGATGGGATACTGCAGGACATAAGATCAAGCCAGCGAACTGGTCCTGAGAACTTCAAGGGGGACCTAGAAGAGATGGGTATGGGAGCTTTGACTCCTTCAACCCCAAAAGACAGTGAAGTCCTTTGTCCACGAATATTACAGTGTTTGAGGAGCACAGGGGAGACGCGAGTGTGTCCCTGCTTCTAAATCTAAGGGTTGCCACAGACTCATGAGTGTCCCAGGGATGTACCCACTCCACAAATGCATGGGGTCTCATAAGCTTGATGTCCAACCTGGCACTTCACCCCCACCCTGAGATATTCATCCAAGGGAACTTCCTGGGCATTGGCTTCTAGGACTGAGAATAACTCGCAGGCTGCAGTTGTCCCTGGGGCATTTAGACACCACAGCAAAATGATGACTAGATGACGGCCAGGGAAGATAAAGGAAAGATGCACGGGGAAAATCTTAGAAACAAACCATAAGCAGGTAAAAAGCCATCAGAGAGAACTGCAGATGTCATTCTCCATGCTAGAGAAGCTAAAGTAAAGAGCTTGTGGCCCAGACCCACGCCTCCGAGGACACTGGGAACAGAAGGCAAAGGAGCCAGCCCTGAACTTCCGGTCACTTCCTATATTCGTCTGTTTTCTGTCATTGTTATGAAAGCCAAGGGTTTGTGTCATCTCACAGCTTAGAGTCCATCATGAAGGGAAGTCAGAGAGGGAACTCAAGGCAGGAACTGAAGCAGAGGCCATGGAGAAGCACTGCTTACTAGCTTGCTCAGCCTGCTTTCTTACACAGTCCTGGACCACCTGTCCAGGAGTGGTACCATCCACAACAGGCTGGACTGTCCCAAATCACCATCAAGAAAATGTCCCACAGACTCACTTTATGGTTCAATCTGATGGAGGCAAGATCTCAGTTGAGGTTCTCACTTCCCAGATGACCAAAGCTTGCGTCAAATTGACAAACAAACAAACAAAAACTATCTGGAACACTTCCTTGTCTGTAAATGGGGAGATGTCTACATATGTCATAGAGTCACTGGGGAACAGGGCATGGTGGTACACACCTGTGTTCCCAGCATAGTGGGTCTGAGGCTAGCCTGGGCTCCATACAAACAGATACGGTCTGTGAAGCAGTAGGTGAAGGTGCCCAGCCTGACTGGCATACAGCAGGTCTCCAACAGCGACAGCTTTTGGCCCCTTCACACTGCTTCCATTCATGAGTCATGTTAGTGGACAGCCTTCTCCCTGGTCAATGGTCTCCTTTCTCTGGCTTGCATTTCAAACACATCAAGTATTTTCCACTTGTTCAGCTCTCCAAACAGAAGAGAGAGACGGCCCCTATCTGTGTCCTTGGTCACCCTAGCAGCCTTCTCAGATCCACCTATCAGCTCTGTTCCCTCACAAGAAAAGTGCCTGACGGATCGCAGAACAGATCTTTGCGGGGTTTTCCCTTTATAAATATTACTAGATGAGCTGTTTTGTCCATGAGATTGCAGAAATTCCCAACTAGTGCTAATGTGGTTCAAGCTTAGGATTGGTAAAACATGAATATACAAATGAGAAAATAAGAACACAGAAGCTGGATCAGAGCATGTTAGCACACGCCTTTATTCCCAGCACAGGGGAGGCAGAGGCAGATCTCTGTGAGTTCAAGGCCAGTCCAGTCTATTAGTTAGTTTTAAGCCAGCCAGGTCTACATAGTGAAATCCTGCTGTCATCATCATCATCATCAACAACAACAACAACAACAACAACAACAACAACAACAAAAAGGATACAGCAACTGGGATTGAGTTTAGTGTTGAACACCTGTAATCACAGTACTTGGGAGGTAGAGACAGGAGGATTTCTGTGAGTTCAAACCAGCCTGAGCTATAATGTAAGATCCTGTCTCAAACAAACAAGTAAATAAAAGTACAGAAACCCAAGTTTAACCCCTGTTGAAACTGCAGTAAACGTGGCATTTGAAAAAATAAGGCAGGCTTGAATGTCCCCAACACAAAGAAACGATATTTACCTGAGGTACTAGTGTCTCTGCTCCGATTATTATGCCCTGTACCCATAATCTGCACCACTATGGACAATTGCTACATGCTAATTAAGAGTATTAATAGAGGATGGAGCTGGAGTTTCAAGTGTGTAATGCCCTTAAAGAAGACCTGAGTTTGGTTCACAGCACACACAACTGCCTGTAATTCCCGCTTCTAGGGATCCGATGGCCTCTTCTGGCCTCCAAGCTCACCTGCATTCAGACGTACATCTCCACACACAGTGACACACACCCAATTAAACATAGAATAAATATTTAAATATATGTTAACAAAGGGCTTGTATTTCGTGGTGGAGCACTTGCCTTGCAGGTGTCAGGCCTGGGTTTCATCCCCAACATCACAAAACACTACTTCTACTAATACTATTAACCAAGTTCACTTCCAAAGAGAGCACATGACGTTTGGGTTCTGTAAAATAATTACTTAAAAGGGGCAGGGTGGGGGGCAAGGGAGATTTCACACAGCAAAGTGAATTGCTTTAGAAAGAAATGCAGATTTGATATGGCAGTCCAGATGGGAGACATCATGGCTTTAATAGTTTAGTAGAACTTTCAGAAGGTCTAGGAGATGCTGGCAGCTAAACCCATTGAGGTCAGGGCTATCACTTTTTCAGTCATAGAGACTCAAAGGACTTTCACATGAGACCACAGGCAGGGCATGATGGGAAACAGAGGATTGGGGTTAAGGTTAGAGGTCTCTATGGGGCCTTGGGCAGGTGACTCACAAAGCCATGTCATGGATGCTGTGAGATTAACAAGCCAGTGAATGTGAGGTGGTCATTATGGTGTATAGCTCACAGTAAGTGCTCAGTATAGTCACCACCCTCCTCCTAAGGGTTCCTGTGAAGACGTGGGGCTCAGACAAGCCCTGCATGTTCTGTACTAAACTCAACTAAAAGTAAACTACTCCTGTCCTCCATAAGGCTAGGTGACATCCATGGCCTGGGCAGGTCTCCATTGTGGGAGGAAGGAGCCCAAGTTGCCTGACATCTGACTACTTATGCTTTTAAAACCCACAGGAAGAAAAAAAAAAAGCATCCATTTTTGGTGGGCTCATATATATTGTATATCGCACACAACACAGAAGGCTCAAGAAGTTTGTTCTCAACAGTCATAGAGGTGACCCCCCCCCCACACCCTCACTTTGAACTCTGGAGATTAGGCCTAGGACCTCAACTACTCAGGCAAGTGAGCTACTTTTGGGTTATACCCCAGATATAAAACAAACAACACAAACCAACTGTTTATTTTGAGACAGGGTCTCAGTTACTTGCCCAGTCTGGCCTTGAAGTCACTCTGTCACCTAGGCAGGCCTTGAGGTTGTGACTGTCCTGTTTCAGCCTCTGGAGTGCTGGGAGTACGGTTGTACATGGAGTCTGGTGCTCCATGCCTCCTCCTTCCCCTCTACCCCCCTTCTTCCCTGCTCTCCTTCTTCTCTGAGGTGCCTTGAACATGCTAACCAAGTGCCCCGACCGACACTGAGCCACAGCCCAAGCCCCACCTCTCTTTTTTAAAAGGCAATCTATTTCTTTGCCATTAGTGTGATGAGAGAGCCATAGAATAAATAAATATGACCAAAATAATGGGTCATGCAATACCCCCAGCTTTGGGCCATCTGACCTGAAGTCCTGACGCAGGCAGACCCACAGGACTGACTGCCTGAGCCACATCAAATGCCCCCAAGAGTGTTTTGACAGAAAATCCTGCCTACGCGCCTTCCAGCTCCAGGCACAGCCCGGAGACTGTTTTGATTTCTGACTCCAGTCTTTAATCTCAGTGCTTTATAGGAACCAGGACACATCCTGTGTGTCCTTTCTTCTTTCTGTGGCCACTTAGTACTAAGCTTTCAAAACATCAGACGTCACAGTTTCCAATTAAGTTTTCCATTAAGATTTGGGGTGTCTTCTGACCTTCTACAACATTCAAAAGCAGAGGTTCCAGGAGCACAGGGGGTTACCCACCAATATGTGAGCCACTAAAACCAGTAACAAATCAAAATGCGAGGGGTGCCATATATTCCTCTTTTGCCACAAAAAAAAAAAAAAAAAGGCAGTCATCAGAGGACACATTCAAACAATACTACAACCAACATCCTGTTAGGTTCCGAGAGCAGGGTGTGACTCAAAATCACAGGTCAATGGGATAGGAGAAGGGGGTTGGTATACAGAAGGCAAGAACTGTGTGCCCGTGTGTGGCCGTCCTTCTTGCCAGGGCAAGGGATGTTCTTAAGCAGGCAGGTTGCTTCTCTCTCTGACTGAAAAACACGCAGATGGCAGAAAGACCAAGGCCACAGCTTGTCGGCCTGGAAAAGGATTTGTTTCCCTCAACAAAAGCCATTTCCTCCTCTCTGTCTGCTGATGGTCCAAGTTTCTGTCCTGGGGCACTCAGCACAGCCCGCTTGGGTCTCTCCATCCACCGACTGAGGTGCCTTTGCTGGGAGAAAACTGTGTGGCCTTGGGCATCTCCCTGCAGCATCCCAACACAAGCTCGGATTTACAACAGAGATCAAGGCAGAAATTAATTTCTTTACTAATTGACAACAGCTTGGGAAAGGTATAAAGATGCCAGAATTCAGCATATGGGCTATGGAAACACATCTCGACTCAGATTTTTTTTTTTAAGCTGTTACAACATGCTTTATAATGTAACCAACTAAAAGGCTGTTATCGGTGCGCATTTTCAGAGTCGTGCATTCTCAGAATTTCTTATTTAGAGGATTTATTTGAAAACATCCTACACTCCACTGTATAAATAAGAGGAAACAACATGACAAAAAGCGTCACAACTGCCATGCTTGGTGTCTAGCAGGACCAGCTCCCTTTTGTGTTGTGCTGTAGGATGGCAGTTCGGAGAACAAGGGAGACAGGATCTGTGGGATGGGCAGTCACATCCCCACGTGCCGTGCACGTCCAGGCCTCTCTCCCATTAGGCCTCTCTTTCATGGAATGGTGAGGCTCTGGGAAACTGTGTGGGCTGGCCAGAATCACCCCAGAAAGCTATCCCTTTGGCTCACATCTCTCAATGGGAGTGGCTCTGGCTTCAGAGCCAGCAGCAGCTGGGAGGTGGAGAGGCGTGTACCACTAGAAACTTCCAGGATGCGACACACCAAGGAATGAAGTCTGCAACAGAATAACAGGATGCTTGAAAATCCCAAGTGGGGCTGGAGGCCAACTGCAACATTTACTGTGAGCAATCCCAGCGGCTTTTAAAAATTCAGGAATATATTTAATTATATATATATATATAAATATATATATATATATATATATATATCACAAACAGAACTGAATGGGGGTGTCAGAGGAACAGGCAACTTAGCATGACCCTGAGGCGACTCACATTTGCAGGGTGTTTCTTTTAAAGTGGTTTCTCGATGACCATTATTTGCGTCAGGAGACCAGCTAGAGACTATGTTTTGAATATCTGCCCTATGCTGGGAAGCCACTGGCTGGCAGTTGCTGGAAGAGCAGCAGAAAGAATATAGGGTTTGCTGTGAGATGCGGGTTCCATCCGCACGGCCGCCTTTTCGCTGTGTTACTTGACACATTTCTTTGCCACTAAGATCCTTGATATTTCTTTCCACCAGTGACAATTGACATCAGGAGTGACTGTATTTGTTTGACAGATTGTTCAAAGGGTTAAATGAGAAAGCGCCCTCCACAGAGCACCCCGCGAACCTACCTCAGTGTTTACTTCCTGCAGGCAGGACTGAGGAAGCCTGGCTGAGCACTTCTAAGTTCCGGGTGTGGTGGACATACATAATCCAAAAATGCAATCTCACTGCTTGGGCCAAACCAGGCTTTCAACGAGGTCTGGACCCAGAGTAAAGCCCAGCCTCAGGGCACCGTTTCTATGGCAACCCACCCTGTGTGCAGGCACAGGCAGAGCAGGAGAGGATGAAAGGGGAGGGGTGCTCTAACCCTTACAAGATTGGATGGGAAATGTAAACTTTTGCATATCATGTCAATGAAATCATTTTGGCTTTCCTAGAGTAAGGGACAGAGACTCAGGAGCCAGGAGCTGAGAGAAGAGGCAACCCAAGACTGGAACAAGAACAGCAGGAAGCCAGGAGCTAGCAGGGCTGACAGAACCAGATGAGATGGGGGGCTCTGTATGGCGGGGTAAACCTGGATCCAGATGGGTGGTAGACTCCCCTTGACCTCCCTTCTGTGGAAAACACAAACCACAGCTGTAGGTAGCCATAAGCACTGTTTCGAACATGGACACTACGTACACGTCTTTCCTATTTTTCTGGAAGTTCCTCCAAGCACTCATCCTAACACTGCTCTGAGCACCCTAGGCTCCAGGCACTGCCCCATTAGGCACCCATGCATGCCTGTTCGGGTGTTCTGCCCCATCTGAACCTCTTCTCACCATTTTCAAACAACCTGCTCCCCCCATCCCCCCTCCGGAGACACTCTTCTCTGGGCACCTAGAGGACACAAACCTAGTGTCGTCCCACCAGAGCAGGACGCTGCCTCTGGTTCCATGACACCACGTCTCATTTGACTTTTCCCAGTGTGTAGAAAGTTCCAGGAATTAAGCCAGAGCAAATGAGGCAGCGGTCACCAGACAAGAGGTTCACTCCAGGAGGTACAGGCCTCAAGTCCAGGTCCACTCCCATGCACACCCATCTCAGCTCCATCGCATCTCACTGGAGACTCCAGACACCACATCAGGGTTACAGCCTCTGCCCCCTCTGTGGTCCCTGAGCAGCCGAGCCAACTGAACCCAAACAAACAAGGCTTTGGTCACAACCCTGGAGCCTGGGGACCTGATCCTGAAAACCAGCTGGAGCTCTTATCTTGTAGAGACCCTTGAACTCCACAGGGGAGGGGCCCTGGGTCAACCACTTTGAGTGGAGTTAAAAGTGACCGGCAAGAACAGGCAGGCTGTCCTCCGTGCTTTGGTTTTGTTTTCCCCCAATGCTGGAGATCAAACGCCTGGCCTCACACAGAAGCGCTGCTGTCCCTGACAAGAGTCAGGAGTAATCTGAGACAAATTCACACTGGGCGGGGGTCCCCAGGGCAGCAGAGTCCCTGCTTCAGTTTTCTCTGTCAGCAGGTGGTCTCCATACCATTCCCATCAAGATGCATTCCCATTTTCTAATCTCAGAACATTAAAAAAAAAAGAAAAAAAAAAAACAAACCAAACCTAGAGGTAATGCAAACATGAAGGAGAATACCCCAACAGCAAGTGGAGGCTGGACCCCAGGGCCTCATAAGGGGCCATCTGTCCATATTGTGTGCCTCTCCCTCCCTCTCTCTCCCTCTCTCTCTCTCTCTCTCTCTCTCTCTCTCTCTCTCTCTCACACACACACACACACACACACACACACACACTAACACTCCATGGCAAATTGGACGATTAAGACTATTATTTTTTGGTCATTCCCCTCCCACCCTATTTTTCTATTCTAAAATGAAGTGGCAGTTTCTCGTTAGCGGGGGTGGGGTGGGGGTGTGTGTGTACGTCTAACAGGGCATGAACCTGAGGGGCCATCAGCCTGCAATCAGAGCTGCTGGGTGGCTGTCACTGGAGTCCGATCATTTGTGCATTGCACTGAGGTGCAGGCTGTGGCGAGGTGTTGAGCATATGAAAATGAGCCAGCTAAGTGAATGTGAGGGGAGGGAGGGCAGGGGAATGGCAATCAGCGTCAAGAGCCCCTTAATAGAGGCAGGATGCTGCTGCTGGCCTGGATTGAAGCCATCAAGACAATTCCCTAACTGCCACAGAGGCATGCCTGGGACAGAAAAGGCAATTATCAGGAAGAGTTTCAAGAGACACCTCTTGTGATCTCAGCCACCCCGGCAAATGCATCATCGGGCATTTGGTGGGCTGACTGCAGAAATGGCTCAGGCTTTGACCCCCCTATATACACTTCTCTGCAATGCGCCCCAGCAAGGCTAGACTGGAGCTTGCAACTTTAGCCTAAGCCAGAGGTTCTCAACCTTCCTAACGCTGTGACCCTTTAATACAGGTCCTCATGCTGTGGTGACCCCCACCATAAATTATTTTCGTTGTTACTCCCTAACTGTAATGTTGCTACTGTTATGAATCATAATATAAGTATCTGATATGCAGGATGGTCTTAGATGACCCCCGTGAAAGGGTCATTCGATGCCCCTAAAGGGGACAGGACCCACAGGTTGAGAACCGCAGGGAATGTAGCATGTTCAAGCCTCGACTGAGAAGGACTTGAAACTCTTGTGTGGGCTCCCAAGACACTGTTATTTCCTTACAGCCATGAAGCATGCCAGCCCGGGACCTCTCTGGTGATCACAGGTGCCCCCACTGGCACTACCCTGCCAGCAAACCCAGGCACCCCAGAACACAGAGCTGCCCCGCCCAGCTGCAGCTGACAACACATGTGTGAGGGCCTGGCTGAGACCCCCAAATTATCCATCCAAATCCTGATACACTCCCTCACTCATGGCATCAAGGGCTAGATAACTCGTCTCCAGCTACTAAACTTTAGGGGTAGCATGTTACACAGCTAACGCCTCAGCTTACCGTTGCACAGATCAACTGTGCGACATCTCACTCTGGAGAATTGCATTCTAGAATATGACAGCCTGGCCAATAGACTATCCTCCTGCGACGGATGTCTGGGGTTTCTCATCTGCAGTGAAGCCTTTCAGAAGTCAAGTGCAAGGGACCGTACGGGGCAAGTGGTCAACAGGCACCGTTGCCTACTCATATAAAATTGGTGGGCCTTTTAAAAGACAACATGCCTGGATGGGATCTGGCTACCTCTCTGGCGACTGACCCTGTCGCTTCCTCAGATGTTTTGTACACAGTCATACCCCTCTCTGACCTCCATGTAATTCTGCTAAGTGGTCTGCTGCTGCCTTCCATAAGCAGATCTATTTTTAGCTATGTGTCTTGGACACCTATTTTTTTTTACAACTGAGCCAGACATGGTGGTGTACACCTGCAATCCCAGCCCTCAGGTGGCAGAGGCAGGAGGGCTGCTGTGAGTTTGAGGTCAGCCAGAGCTCCACAGGAAAACCCTGTCTCAACTCCTTGTTTTGAATCATGGGAAGATGTGAGCTTGCCTTGGTGTGGCTGGGTTCCTCCGCTGGTCAGCGTGTGAACCATTTCCAAAGGTTCTCAGTAACAGAGGGGCTCTCCAGAGCAGAAATGGAGAAGAAGCATCCGTAGCTGGGGGATGTTTTGAAGGGAGCCTGACAGACATGCCTCCCCCAAATGCATGGATCAATGAACAGAGGCATCTACCCCAAACCCACTGAATATTCGTGTTTAATGGGTTTGTCTCTTGACTCCCACTTCCCTCTGGGCTCATCCTGCCTTTCTGCACCTACCCCCACCAGCCTTGGGTAGCACGGCTTATCAAGGAGAGAACCAGCCTTGGGTAGCACGGCTTATCAAGAAGAGAACCAGCCTTGGGTTGCACGGCTTATCAAGAAAGACTGCTCTTTCCAGCTTTAATCTAAGAGGAATACATAGCCCGTGGCTACCTTTTTTCTTGTTTGTTAAATTTTTATTATTATATATGTGTGCATGATGTGTGTGTGTGGGGGGGCATATGTCATGTGTGTTCAGGACAGAGGACAACACTGTGGAACCTGTTTTTCTCTTTCCATTTTCACATGGGTCCCAGGAATCGAATTCAGACCTCCACAGCAAGCACCTTTACCTACTGAGCCAACTGACCAGGCCTGCTTCGTGTTTTAAGATTTTCTATGGAGGCCCGGAGGCTGGAGTTTCCTGTGTAGCCCGGGCTGGCCTTTGAGCTCACTGAAGTCCTTCAGCCTCTGCCTCCTGAGGGCTGGGGTCACAGGTGTGCACCACCATGCCTGGCTCCAGCGGCTGCTCTTTGCCTTGCCTCTGTCCACGGTTGATTTTTTTTTTTTTTTTTGACCCAAGGCTCTTGTATTGAAAAAGGATAGGAATTTCCACTGATGTGTTACACAATGAACAGCAGGTGCCCGTGGGAGGAAGATGAGAGAGTGGTGGTAACAAAAAAGGAGGCAGACACTCAGAAAGAAAACCACAGAGGAGGGGACCAGAGAGCAAATCTTGATGGCTGATCCTGGTAGCCAACTTCACATATCTTGGAAGAGGAGTTGCCGCCATCAGATTGGCCGGTGGGGCATCGTGTCTGCGGGGCATCTTCCTGATTGCTAACTGGTGTGGGAGGGTCCAGCCAGTTCCATACCCTGGGCTGGTGGGTCTGAACTGTGTAAGAAAGGTAGCTGAGCATAAGCCGGACAGAGCAAGCCAGTAAGCAACGTTCCCTGATGGGCTCTGCTCCAGTTCCTACCTCAAGGTTCCTGCCTTTAGCGCCTGCCCTGGCTTCCCCCAGTGGTAGACGCAAGCTGGAATAAACTCCCTAAGTTGCTTTTGGTCTTCACAGAAACTGAAAGGTACCTAAGGACACAGATCTCCTTGTGTTTTCAGGTATCACACAGAGGACAGGTGAGTCCTCTGCTCCACATCTGGATAAGGACACATGCTCAGGGCAAGCCAGGGTCTGCAGGCGCTGAAGATGGAGGACGCTGTCAGCTCTGGTGGTTC
>CABHPP010120323.1:0-42333 GCA_902168425.1 Peromyscus attwateri
AGAGAGAGAGAGAGAGAGAGAGAGAGAGAGAGAGAGAGAGGAGTAAGGATAATTAGTTCTAAGGCAATGAGAGAAGATGGTTTCCTTACAAAGTGTTAATATTAATTCATTCATATTGGTAATTATAAGTACTCATTTTCCACATAAACAAGTATTTCCAAAATGGAAACAAATTGCAAAATTTAAAAAGTTAAGTGTTCTACAACAGTACATCTCAGGGACATTTCCTGTTCTATTTGGACACATAAAGCATTGAGGCAGATCTTCTGAATTCTAGACCTTTTGGAACCTAGATCAAAACCAAAGAAAGGTTTCAAGTGAAGAGTCCAGGTGATGTTGTTTGGAGCAGAGACCAAAATGAGCTTGAGGGGAGTTATATTAGTTTTCTCTCTGTTGCTGGATTAAACAGCATGACCTAAAGCAACATGTGGAGGAAAGGATTTCTTTCATCTCCCAGGTCATAGTCCATCACTGAGGAAAGTCAGAAAAGGCAGTCAGGAAAGGAACCTGGAGGCAGGAACTGAAACAGAGACTCTAGAGGAGCAATACTTATAGCTTTGCTCCTCAAGATTTGTTCAGCCTGCTTTTTTTTATACAAGCAAGGACCACCTGCCAAGAGTAACATCACCTCAAATGCTCTGGGCTCTCCCATAGCAATCATTAACCAATCAAGGAAATGCCTCTAGATTTTGCCCATAGGACAAGCTGATGGAAACATTTTCTCAACTCAGCTCCTCATTTTCCTCATGATTCCAGCCTTTGTCAAGTTGAGGAAAAAAAACAGCTATAACAGTAGGCCAATCAGCTTTTCAGCCTAATCAATTCTCCATGGGCCTAAGAAAATTGTATGGCCTCTTGGGTGTAGGATGAATTGTGTGGTAGTCCAGAGGTGATGAGCTGTTAAAGAGAACAGCAGAATCATCTATTGGACCTAGATGCCAGGTGCTGTCATTTGTTTAGCTTTCTTTGAAGGCTCCATAGAAATCTAATCACATGAAGATTCATGCTGAAGTACTTTTCGTGCTATGACCTGGAAGGTCCATCCCACAAGAAGGCCTTTGCTAATTAGTTTTAGGGAATATCTGGAAGGATGTCTCCAGTCTATGTCCCAATGGAAAGAATAAATAAATCATTAACAACCTAGAAGAAAAGAAAAAAGAAAAATATTCCATTTATTTTTTTAAAGTTTGTTCAAAACTCCCTAATTGTAATGAGAAGCTTAAATATTGCTCCAAAATGGTAGGGAAGGTGTCACGTGTCATTAACGATTATTTTCTAAGTGGTTCATCTTAACTAAGATTAAGCATTAGTTATTGATTTTCTAATATAAACAAACAGAACTTTAAATGGTCTATGGTAGATGTAAACCAGATGTAAAAAAATGTGGAAACTGAGCTGAATGAGTAAATGCTTTGCTCTGGAAGAGGGTTGCCCATGACTGTTGAGAAGTCTGATGCTCACTCTGCCATTTTCTTATTTATTCAAAACCCTGAAATCTTACCCTATCTCTCCTTCTCTTTTGGTGGGAAATCTATTTCCCAAAGTAGCAAGAGCAGGAACAGATTTTCCTAAGATTCACTAGAGAGATGCCATCAACAATAGAGAACTACACAATTCACATTTGTGAAAATGGGACTGGACATGAATGTGCTCAGTGAGCATGTGTGAACACAGTCTAGGAAGGCAGTTGTAGAGAGATCCTTCCTATTTTTTTTCATTTAATTTTCAAATTATTGCATGATTACATAATTCCCCCCCTCCCCTTTCCTCCCTCAAAACTCTTCCCCTATAACCTCCCTTTCTCTCTTTCAAATTCATGGCCTGGAGAATACAGGCTTAATAGGACTCCAAAAAGATAAGATTTAGCATTGATATGACATGGAGTCTTGAGTCCCCTTGCACACAAATTCTGCCCCTGGTTGTGTTGTCTTCTGAAAGCTCCACATCTTCTTCTCTAAGTTGTCAGTTGTAATACCCCATGCAGTGCACTGGCACTCATTGAGAATCAAGGAAATCCTGTGCACACTTATCATATATGCCATTGTAGTAAATTGGTCTTGGCAACTATAAGGTTAATTATCTTTTACCAAGTCACACAGGGGGCTGGAGAGATGGCTCAGAGCACTTGTTCTTGCAGGGGACCCTGTTTTTTTTTTTCCAGTACTGATGCACTAACTTACAACCACCCATAACTCCTGTTCCACGGTATATGATGCCTTATTCTGACCTCTTCAGGCGACAGGCATGCATGTGTGTACATACATATATGCAGGAAACACAACCATGCACATAAAGTGAAATACATAAATCTAAAACTATAAATAAACAAACTAATAAATAAATGAAAGTCACAAAGCAAGAGCGTTCAGTGGCGTAATCATGAAGAAGGGCTCCTGGGCAGCTCAGAGCCCAGACAGACTTCATTCTCAGACTAGAGCAGTCACAGAGCTTCCCAACATGCAAAAGGAAAACTGCAAAACCAGGGCTGAATGAATGACGTGGAAGAGCAAGAGAGCTGTCCCCAGTAGACTCATTTCCAGTGGAAATCAGTTTTGGGTTCCTAGCTCTGTTGTCACGGCTGCTTCACTTTCCTTGTAGAATACTTCCCGAATCTCAAGCTTCCCTCAAGTAGCTCAAATCAAGCAAGTTATGAAATAATGTTTTCTGTCAACAAAAATGTTACTGTCATTTTCTGTATAGTGTACCTTTGTGGAGGTCTCTCAGTGTTAATGGTACTTGGGTACAGTGGTTGGAATGACTCTGTCTCATGTCATTTACATTCTGACATGTCATCTAGTAAATGTCATTACTAGATCAGCAGCCTGCCTTTTGCTCTGGAGAATTTTGAAGTTTCGTTCTGATGTCTCTAGCATGTGGTGATGTTTTTGTTTAACATAGAATAAAGTGTGGTAGTTGGATTCAAAGAGACCTGTCTTCCTTTACTTACAGCAGCCTCTCAATGGAAGTGGAGTTGCTTCTCTTTATGCTCTCTGTTTGTGTTTCCTATACACTCACTGGCCCCTTTTATCTACACTGGCATAAGCCTTTGTGTGACTCTGTCTACTGTGTCATTAAGCTGGGATAAGACACAGGAACTCCCAGCTGCACAGTTGCCAGAAGTGTGTGTCTCCCAAGCACACATCACTTCCGTAGTGTGTGTAAACGGGTCCATTTCCCTTGATTACTTATTTACTCTTTTGGAGTGATTGATGTTTTCTCTTTTGCCAGGAAACATTGCTTCCTAAAATCCTGGAAGTCCTGGTGTTTAATACCCACCTCTTGCTAAAGGGTCTAAGTCCTCATGATATGAGGGAGCAGTTCAGAGCCCACATTTCAGATAAGGTGTTCTGCTCAGTGTACTCCACAGTAATCTCTGTCTTTCGGTTTCCCAGAAAGCAAAGCCCAGGTATACATTACAGTACAGATATGAGAGTAACTATAGCTTTGAACCTTCAAAACTCTTTTTTACCCAAATCCACCTAACTAACTCCTGCTCACCAACCCTGTCACAATTCTGTCTTTTTCATTTTTTTGATGAGTGATTCAATTTCTGCCAAGGTGTGAAGTCCATTAGGGTCATGCATGTGCCCAGGTGATGAGGAAAACAGATTGTATTGGATCACTGTTTCCTCGTGAATCAGCTTCCATGTTGGGCTGAGACACCACTATACAGTCAGTCAGCTTCATTTTCTCCTATTTATTCATCCACCTACCTGCTTTGCATTCACTGTCAATTTTATTTTATTCTATTTCATTATGAAATAAACACACACACACACACACACACACACAGAGGACCATATATAACATCAACATCTTACTCCATTCCATTCTTCTCTAATATATACCACAGATTGGTTATCTATATAGAACAAAAATGGATTTGTCACAGTTCTGAAGACTGAATGTCTAAGGTCAAGGTTCCAGTGGGTTCCATTGTGCAGTGAGGTCTTCACCCTGTTTGTGAGATGCCACCTGATGCCACATACTCTGGAGGAAAGAAGGCTGAGTCCTCAGAGGGCACAAGACAAAGTGGGTAAACTCCCTCTGCCAAGCCCTTTAATGAGGACACCTCCTCCCACCATAAAGTATTCCTCATGATCTAACAGCTTCCTAAAGGACCCATATCTTCTTTAATAACACAATTCTTTATTGATTCTTTGGGAGTTTCAGATCATGCACCCCAATCCCATTCACCTGCCAGTCCCTCCATATCTACCCCTTGCCCTTGTAGTGTTCCCCCCAACCCCCCAAATTAATTAAAAACAAAACAAAACAAATCACCACACTCCTCTGCGAGTGAGACTTGAATGTTAGCTATCACATCCTTGTGAGGCTGTTAGACAACCTGTGAGACCCATTCCTGGTGGCAGCAACACATTACTTTATAAACGTTAGAGCATATAGAATGGAACACTCAGCACTGCAGAAAAATTGCATGACAGCTCATGTTACCACCTCCCAGGAGACAAGCTCACAACCATTCACACCATCAAAATTTGGAAACACCATCATTGGACCTTCACTGAAACTCTTCTCAGATATCCTGCTGTTGTTCCTAGTCATGGAGATCCTCTGATTATCATTCCACAGGACCAGTCCCTTCACATGCTCTAGCAGGTCATAGATGGGGTACATGTTAGGGTGGGCCAGCCCAAGGCCCAGGATGGGGGTCTGGGTGACAGCTGAGCTGATTGGTCTGGGCTACTGGGACAGCACACCCTCAGGTGAGGGGTGGAGTCAGCTCTCCTAGGCCCATCCATGCCATTGGGGACAGCTCTCCCTCACCAATAGTAAGGGGTGGGGACATCTCTCCTAAGTGTGAGGTTAGGGGAGTAGGGGTGGGGAGCAGATCTCCCATGAGGGGTTGGGCCAGCTCTTCAGCTCAGTGTCCAGTGAGGGGTAGGGCCAGCTATCCCAGGGCCAGTGAGGGACGTGGTGACTCAGCAGGGCCCTCAGATTTCAACACGCATGGTTCCTATGATTCCCCTGTGGTAACATGGGTCATGGACATCAACACAGACCCAAGCTACAGCAGGAGCACTTGGCATATTAATCTCTGTAAAGACAACCTCCCACTGTGAATGGTCTCCTGTTTAATTTTCTTTGTAGTACCGTTTGATGTATTTTGTTTTCACTGTGATATAATTAAATCAGAGTTTTCATTATGATATTTGTATCTTGTGGACACAATTTTTCTTTGAAGTCATGAAGAAATTTCCCTACATGTTATTCATGGATTAAATTTTCATATGTGGAAGGAAAGGCTTTAAAATATTTAGGAGATGTGTTTTTATTTTTGAGTCAGTAGAACACATTCTAGTGATGGTATTTCTTGTTCAAATCAAGAACATCAAGCCTTCCTGTCTCAGAATGTAACCTCTGTTCCTTGTTGATTTTTAAGTACCTATGGGTAATTTCAGGCTCTGTACTCTGTTTTGAGTGGCTCTCTTTTAATTTTTGTAATTATATTATAGAAAACAACTCTCTACCTCTTGCTGTTGCTCAGAAACCCATTAAAAACACTAATGGCCTTATCTAGTTATACAAAACACCTTTGGGATTTGAGAGGATTCATCACAAATCCACAAATGTCACCTTTTTTCCATCATTAAATTTTCATAAGATTGTGCACTCCTCTACTTTCATTAAGATTACTTTACTGTCTTTCAAAAATTATAATTTCTTCATGTACTTTGTCCCAGTATTGATTGACTATTCTTTTGTGAAATTTAGAATTTTATTATGATTTTAAGTATGACTCTAAATTTTTACAGTTACATTTTAAATTCATTCAATTAATCTTGTTGTTGTTGTTGAAAAATGGTTTTCTCTTGTGTCGTTTGCAAAACACAAGTCTTTGGACTCTTATAGGAAACTACTTTGCGATAACCCCAGCTTGCTCAAGACATGATACTTTTTAATTCACTACTGGATCTGGTATTTTAATGTTGTGTTTAGAGTTGTTGCCTGTATGTTTTACCTACTTATGCTCTTAGCAAACTTTATCTTAAAACACCAAAACTTTGCACTGATAATTAAGTAAAACAGGCACTTACGACATAAACAAAGCAAATGGATTCCAGACATTTCTACTCCATATACTTTGGTTTCACAGTTTCAAATGAAGGTAAATGTAATGACTTGGTCAACGGATTTTAGTTTGATCTAAAATATATAGTCTTGTGGATCTGAAGTACAGTACTTGGAGTGAAACTTTCTTAAAAATATAAGCAACATCCCAAAATGTTTAAGGGTTGATCTGCCTTGTGGTAGTTTTTTCTCTACAGACCATTCCCAGCTGTCTTGTCTTGTTTGAGGTCCATTTAAAACAGAAAACTCTTCCTCCCTCACCTTGTAAAAAAACACTAGTGTGGAAGTGTTTTGCCTTCAACTGGAAAGTCTGATGTCATTTTTGTTTTATAGGAAAATGTTTACAATTGAATCTTAATGTTACCTTGTTTTATGATATTTTTGCCCCCCCTTTATAAGTTACATATTTTTATTCCTTCGATTCAGTCTTTGTTTTCACTTTCTTTGGTCTGTAGATAGTAACTTTGAAGACTATCTACTATTCTTTTTTTTCTTATTTGTATATTGTGGAGCTTTTAATATTCATATTTAGCCTAGCAAGTATGGTTG
The DNA here is from genome assembly GCA_902168425.1 of Peromyscus attwateri. Classification (NCBI taxonomy): domain Eukaryota; kingdom Metazoa; phylum Chordata; class Mammalia; order Rodentia; family Cricetidae; genus Peromyscus; species Peromyscus attwateri. The sequence continues at coordinate 6,643 of CABHPP010120323.1, forward strand.
AAGAACATTTCCCCCTTCTTTTTATACAGCAATACAAGAGACTGGGTGTTTTGAAATACAAGGGCTCCTCTTCTAATTTACAGTTTTCAAGTTCCTGGCATTTTTTTTTTATAACCTTACAAGTCAGTAGAATTTTTAGGATGTGTGTTTAGCCTAACAAAAAGGTGTTGTATATAAGTCTTGAGTCTAAGGCTCAGGGATCATTGCAGGAAATGGAGTAGAAAGATTGTAAAAGCTTAAGGAACAGAGAGTTTGCTGGGAAATTGTGTCTCTTAAAAATATCAGGGAAGCTACACCCATGATAACTCACCAACATAGCTACTTAAACAATAGACAAGCTACTGTGACTGGGGAAATGTCAGGAAGCCTCAACCCTATACAAGAACTACAGACAACTAAAGAATGCTGAGAGTGCGAGAAATAGTGTGCTCCCAAGAGCAGAGCCCACCAAATGGTTATCCAACACCAAATGTTCAACATGGAAAACATACATACAAGTAACATGATATAGACCAAGTGGGTTGTATTTATATCCTTAGGAATGTATATGTGGAACAATAATTAAAGAGAAATAGGTCATGAATTTGAATGAGAATGGCAGAGGACAAGGATGGAAAGGGTTGGAGGGAGGAAAGAGGGGGTAAATGGCATAATTATATTATAACCCAATATTTTTAAGATTTTTTTTTTAAAATCCTGTTGTAGAACATTTTCTTCTCTTTATAAAACCTTAAAAGAACCTGGAGATTTTAAATGCCATTATGTCATTCTTCCTTTAAGGCCTCTACATCCCTAGTATTTTTGTTTTGTGCTATTTTTAAATTCTAGAAAATTAGACATTATTCTTGTGTTGTGGGTTTGGATTTACGTTTACACACATGTCTGCTATCTTCTTTGTATGATATAGCTCAGTTTTTCTGATGGAGGTTGATTCCTCTCTTTCTTCTTGGTGTTCAGGATAGAACCCAGGTTCTTGTTCATGGTTAAGCATGGGGTCTACTACTGAGCTTCTCACAGACTCAAAGAGTCTTTCTCATGAAGGTCCCTGGAGACAATCTACATTGCTATTCGTCAACACATAGTCTTACTTTCTCCAGTTCCAGAGGCTCTATACTTTGGGCTATTTTTTTCTCAGTATATTGAATGTATTTGCCAGTATTCTGGCTTCTCTTGGGTGTGGGAGGAACTCTGTTGTTGATATGTATTGAGTTTGTTTGTATTACTCTCTTCTTTCCCCCTGACTTACTGAGAAATCATCTCTGCTTTGGTCCTCACGTACACCTTCTCACTCTGTCTTCCATTAAAAACACCCAATATCTTCTTACTTCATCATGCTTAAGTTCTTCAGTCATATTTTTTTTAATTTTATTTATTTATTCATTTTGGCTTTTTGAGGCAGGATTTCTCTGTGTGACAGATCTGGCTGTCCTGGAACTCATGCAGTAGAACAGGCTGGCCTCAAACTCAGAGATCTGCCTGCCTCTTTATTTTGAGAGCTGGGATTAAATCAAAATAATTTTTGTACAATATACTCTTATCTTAATGGTTATTAGTTCTTGATATATTTCAATCTGCTGTTCTAAGTTTTCAACTCCTAATATCAGTAACTTTTCATTTTATTTCTACAGGCTTTGGGTTTTTCTCTCTATTTGGCTGGACATTTATTCTGATAATTTACTGAACATACTTTTTAAGATGCCTGCATCAGATATTCCAATACCAGATGCTTTGAATATCTGGCTCCTCTTTTTCTTTTCTGGACACTGAAATTCATTCATGGCTGCTTGCAGCCTTATATACTATGAAGCCTTTCTTTTTGATCTGTGAGTTCATTTTTCTGTTGGAATTTTATTGTTGGCAATTGCTTCTGGCTCTTTTACCTCTGTTCCTCTCTCAGGCACTTTCTCGGGCTTCCGACTTGTGACCAGACTTTGGATGACTTCCACGTCAATTCTCAGTTTGGGATTTTGTTTGTTTGTTTGAGGAAGACAGTATAACATCATGTCCCAAGCACAGCAAGGGCAGGGTTTGCAGTACCAATTCTCAGGGAAGACTTGTTTATTTATTTTTTCCTAATGAAAGGCTGGGCTGGGAACACCCACTAGTTCCGCCCCACCTTGGGTAGTGGCTTTCTGTCCCATGGACCGACTCTGACCTTCCCAGTACCCAGGCTCAGTTCACAGGCAGTGTCTTCTCCCACATCCTCCCTGCACTGGCCCTGGCCCTGCTGTGTGACTCCTGATCACATATGTTTCTGGACAGCTATCAGCATGGAAGCCCTTGCCAGGCCCCTGGGCTACACTTTGTTCTGCTCGTGGGCATCACTCTCCTCATTTGGTGGCATCAGGGAAGGCTCTCTCTGAGTAAAAATTCTCACATGTACTGATATTGGAGTGCTGCTTTTTGTTTTGTTTTGATTGCTACTTTCTTCTTTCTGGAGTAATTTCCGTATTAAATTGAATACACAAACGTGGACTCACAGGACAGCTTGGGAGATACACAGCTCTGCTGAAAGAAATCCCTGGGATGGAGCTGATGGTCCACACTTACTCAAACCCTCCATGTAAGGCAGAAGACTGACATCAGAGCTCTTCCACACCACACTCAGAGAGCTTGCCCCCTCGACTCTTCTTTGACACTGATGGGAAGAGGTGTCCTGAAGCACATTTGCTCTTGTGCCCCTATAACGTGCCTGCTCCATCTCAAAGTTGAGGGACCCAGTGATTAACAGAATAAACTGTTAATTCATAGTTAATTAAAGTGAACTGTAATTTCTCCTGCATTTCTTGCATCTCATGTGTCAATGAGATCCCCTCACATTTTCTTTAAAATTCTCGTGGAAAATTGCACACAAAGACAAAATCTTCCAAAAACAAATCCAAAGGTTGCCTGGGAGAGTGAAAGAGTGTGGTTGTGCAGCTTGCTCTTGGACATGCGCTTCAGGAAGTTGTGCAGTGCCTATATGCTCCACTTCTACAAAAAGAGACTCTAAGCATTGTGTTTTAGAGTGGGTAAAGTCGTTTAGCATAAAAAGCTCATGTCAAAATGGAAAATTTCAACAGCAGACATCTTTATTATACATTTTACTGTTAAAAGGTCACTAAATCAGTTAGTATATTTAAAATGAGATGAATCACACACACACACACTCAATACACTACACACACACACACACATGCACAATACACACACATTTACATATATACATATACACCACAAACACACACACAATTCACATATATACATATACATCACACACATTCACACATATGCACATATACCACACACATACATGCACATACACATTCACATATATACATATGCACCATAACACTCTCATGTATACACACACTTTCATATATATACATATACACCACACACACAAACTCATGTACACACACATTCACATATATACATATACATCAAAAACACACACACATTCACACATTTACATATATACCACACACACACAGGCACATACACATTCACATATATACATATGCACCATACACACTCTCACGTACACATACACACACACACACACACACACTTCTGTTCACTTTCACACCACCTGATCAGGTAGAGAACGAAGACACAGCTATACTTTTTCCTCACTTATCATTTCCTCTGTCAGACACAGAAAGGAGAAGCCCTCCATTTGAATCTGTTTTAAACATCGTTTGGATTATAAACTTAGAAGCATATTGATAAGGCTTAGAGAAATGGCCTGATGAGGTGGATAAAGACTCCCTCTTTCACTGCTGTTCACAGCAGTTCCCGAGCTCCCACTACTGACCGGCAACCCTAGGCAGACAACCAGGCATCCACACCATCTACCAAGCATCCCAAGATCACCTCATTGCTGTAACGCAGATAACACATATATCTGCTTTAGCCAAATAGGTCTGCACTATGGAAACTCTTGTTTAATATGAGGAGCAAGGAGATCAAGTAAGACAAAGTCACTCTCCCAGAGGAGAATGATTGGGTTTGTAGCCTGAACAGTGACCACAGAAAGGAGCCAAGTGACTCACAGAAATTTATTCTATAAAATAAAAGGTTTCAACATCATTACTACGTTACTCATACAGTATGTTCAGGCCCTCTAAAGCACTGAGATGTTCAGATACAGTCTGGAGCCATAGATACTAGAAAGCAGGGCATCTCTGAAATGTATAGGGAGGAACATGAGAAAAACAACTGGATGCAATGGGGTCTGTGCCAGCTGGCTCACAACAGGACACTGGAGACAATTGTTTCCCATGCTGTTAAATGACTCTTTACTCATAAAACCCAACAGGTGTTTCCCAAGACTTCTTGGTACAGCTGGTCCAACACAATCCAAATAAGGCTTTTCATGCTATATGATAGCTCCAGGCATGAAGGTGGGCTGGACATTTGCTTTCAAGAACAACACAAGTTAATTAAATGTACATGGCTCTAATGTTGTGCTGATTCTGCAAGATCTTGTTTAAGAATTCCATCTTCCTCAGATTCTAATGGTGCTTTCAATACACAAGAACTCTCCAAAGGCAGTTGGTCAAAGTCAGAATCATGTAACAGGTGGTGGCTTAGCTTAGTCACAATGTTAGAACCATTGGCAGTCCATTGGAATCTCTTCTCTGAGGGCACTGCTTTTTAACAAAGTGAATGTCCAGAGAATCATCAAGGCCTGCAGCTGTCTCAGACATGACCTGTGCATTTCATCATCTCATTATCTGAACAACATAATCAGGGAAGGGAGCCTTGAAAAGTCGCAGGACTGAGGCAGTAAGACAGCTGAGCCAGCGAATTGCTGCTCAGTGTATAGAATGAGATTGTAAAAAAACAAGCCTATCTGTAGCTCTGAGTATTAGTCTCTCTCTCTCTCTCTCTCTCTCTCTCTCTCTCTCTCTCTCTCTCTCTCACACACACACACACACACACACACACGCATACCACATACACATAGCAGAGGGGGGACTTGGTAGTTAGTAGGCTACAACATACAAGCCATTTTCTTCCTTCCCTACAGCCCTCACTGTGTTCTAGGGTCTAAGATTCTTAGCATCTGCATCCTTAATATTTCTCCCTCAGTGTCCTCCTAGTTGGCTTTGATTATGGGGCTGAGGGATTTGAGAAAAACTTCAGTGTCGTCATCCAGTCTCCATCCTATGTCTTCTTTCCTGGCAGGCTGGCTTGTCTTCTCCTCGCCTGTGTGACAACATCCTGTTTCCTCACTGCAACACTTTGGGTAAAGTGTTCCATATACCTTTTATAGACATCTGCTCTATATTTTCGTTGTTGCTGAATGGTGCTGATGTGTATTCTTCAGGTTTCTCTAGAGAAACAGAACAATAGGATGGAGCTGTCTACATACATATGCATATAAGCATGTAGGCAGTTGGTCCTCTTCTCTCATGGGCTCCATATTTGTGGATTCCACAAACAATAGATTAAAAATGCTTGTAAAACGTAGTTCTATACCAAACAGGCACATATTTTTTTTCTTGTTCCTATTCAATGCACAATACTTTATCACAACCATTTATCCAACACATTACTCATTCCAAGTCAGTTAGAGCTGATTTACAGTGTACTGGCTCTCTCCAAAGAATGTATGCAAACATAGCACCACCTTACATAAGGACCCAAGCAGCTGTGTAGTGGATTACCCACAGAGGGAGTCTTGGAACCAGGACTGAGGGTACAAAGAGACAACGGTGGTGATATTGTGTTTCCCAATATATTGTGCACCCTAATAAACTTATCTGGGGTCAGAGAACAGAACAGCCACTAGATATAGAGGCCAGAAAATGGTGGCACACACACCTTTAATCCTAACATTCCGAAGGCAGAGATCCGTCTGGATCTCTGTGAGTTCAAAGCCATAACGGAAACAGCCAGGCATGGTGACACACACCTTTAATCCCAGGAAGTGATGGCAGGAAGCAGAAAGGTATATAAGGCATGAGGACCAGGAACTAGAGTTCTGTTAAGCTTTTAGGCTTTTGAGCAGCAGTTCAGCTGAGATCCATTCAGATGAGGACACAGAGGCTTCCAGTTTGAGGAAATGAGATCAGCTGAGGAATTGGGAAGGTGAGGTTAGCTGTTTCTCTTCATAGAGGCTGATGCTGTTTCTCTGATCTTTCATCGTTCACCCCAATATCTGGCACCGGGTTTGTTTTTATTAATAAGAACTTTAAGATTTGCATTGCAGACAACTATATATGAACAGAGAGAAAAAGAAAGTGGTTGACTTTGTAGGGCTGGCTCATAGGACTTCGGGTGATAGCAGGTCTAAAATCTACAGCTTGGGTCAGCAAGAAACAAACAGAGGCAGGAAGTCTTGAAATCTTGAGGCCGAACATTACCGTTTCTCCAGGAAAGCTCGGGTTTTGCTATGCTAACCTGCAATTGAATAGATGGTACGTGTAGACGTTGTGGGGGGTCATCTCTCAACTTGGAGTCAAATGAAGGCGAATGTGAATGGTAATAACATCCATTAAATGTATTTACTGAATCATGTGGACTAGTGTTTGTGCACAAAATGTACTGTGTCCCAGTCAGGTTGATACATAATATTAATCCTCATGGCATAGATCCTGCACACTATCCCAATCACATGGAAGTTACTCAATAAATGTGTGTTATACAAGTTGGCCAAGTCCTATAGATGTTTTGACATCATGTTCAATCTACACTTTTTTTTTTGCCAATGCTGGTCTCTTAAACACAGCTTTTGTTTGAGCCACCCAGGGGGGCAGATCCTAACTCTCCCAGAGAAGCTGAACCTGGGAGAGTGAGTGGCCTGGATGCCTACTTTCGGACATTTGGCATATGCTGTAGACGGACTCCCAGCTGTAACAGCATAGCTCCATATAAAGTCTGATGACAGCAGAGATCCTGGTGCTGGTGGTAACTTGTGATGGCTGTGGCCTGTTCTCTGGCTCTAGTGGTGTGCTTTCAGAAAGTGAGTCTGTGGTGGGATTAGGCTATCTCAGAGAACATGACATGGCCTGCTTAGAGCACATGGTTCCTTAGATGTGATCTCTCCCTGTCACTCCAGCCTACCACTGTGCTGTTTTGCTTTCACATATGCAGTGAGGCATGTATCCCTGTTGCCCCATGCTTCCAGCAGATTCATAGTAATGTGCATCTTCCACCCAGCACAGCAAGGGAAGTCAGTCATTCTGAACTGTGGTGGTCTGGACTTAAACTCAGATCGTTTCCCAAGCTGTCTTATTTTGGAGACATGGTACCTCCTCTCCCAGTCTGAAGAGAAAAATGACTCTAGAGGCTGACTAGGGTTCTTACTAAGCCTCCAGACCAGAGTTCCAGTGGACACTTCAGGCACACAAACACACCTGAGACTGGCACTCAATCACAATGCAAACACCTCTCTTAAGTTCCGGGACTAAAGCGCCAAGGCCTTCGCTTCTCTTTCCTTAGTGACATTTGGTCACATAGGAGTTATGAGGGTGGAGTCTTCTCTCCTGAATAAAGGAGAGCAGGTGTTTGTGAAGCCCTGGGAGGGAACAACACTGCCCCCCAGCCGGTCCACAGAGGTGTCCATCCTGTCAAGTCTAGCTTTCAGCAAGCTCCCTACATAGCCCCACTCCATACACACCCTAGCACCACAGTCTCGAGAGACTATTGCTCTATAGGCTGGCCTTACCCCAAGTGTTTCTCTTAGATGTAACTAGCAGTTATCTGTTGCCTTTAAGTACAGAAGAAATACAGAATAAATAAAATGAAGATGCTACTTAGATCAGGTTCAAGATTTAACCCTGGAAATGGAGGATAACTTCTGATTTTTCTGATGTTCTTTCGTTCTTGCATTCAAATGCATTAGTCCTTTCAAGTTAAGCTCTTTGAAAGTATGTATGTATTTATATATATATATATATACAAATATGTATACAAATATCTAAAGTGTATAATATAAAATGCTTCATTGTGGAATGTTCTTACAACTATAAATGCAAATTCCCATATAACATGAAAAATATAAGCTAACTCACTTTTCAATCCCAAGTAAACTTTAGGAGAAACTGTCGGTTGCTATGTGTAAATGCTCAGAGAGCTTATGGGTCCTGGGAGATGAAGAAGGAAGTCACACATATATGCTAACAGTAGATGAGCTGTGAGTGAGAAGGGGTGATCCAGGCCACTTCTGGATAATCCTAGAGGAATGGTCTCCAGGAAGTCATTTGTGATTAATGAATCCCCCTGAAGATGCCTGAGCATCTGTATAAACTGAAGCCAAGGGGATACAACTTTGGCTTGTCAATGCAAAAGGAGGTCTAACACCTCCTGATTCACGGCCCAGCTGAGGTTTCAGCAGAGATTCTATGGTGTGTTTATCAAACTCAGGGTAGAAGAAGGTAGAGGCCTGGCTTCTTCCCCTTTGGCCATTGTGTTGATGTGTATCAGGTAAATCTCATAGCTTCCGAATGGAAGCTACAACAAAGCATCCACAGAAGACGTGGAAGGACAGGGTACTGTGATGGCTAGCTTTAACTGTGAACTTGGCACAATCTACAATCACTTGGAAAGAGAGTCTCAGGGAGGAATTATCTACACTGGCATGTTGGCATATCTGTGGGAGATTGTCTTAAGTTAATTCACGTCAGAAGACCCAGCCCAATGTGGGTGGCACCATTCCCTAGGCAAGAAATCCTCAACTGTACAATAATGGGGAAATGAATATTAGAATAAGCATGCAAATGAACATGGGTGCATTCATTTCTTGATTGTAAATTTGATATGATCAGCTGTTTAAATTTCCTGCCTCGACTTCCCATCAATAACAGATTGCAACCTGGAACTGTAGTTGAAATAAGCCCTTTCTTGCCTTCTCTGCCTTTTGTCAGGATATTTTATCACAGCCTTAGAAACAAAACTAGAACAAAAATTGGTACTGGGGAAGTGGGGTAATTGCTAAAACATAAGTTGACTTGTGGCTTTTAAGCCTACTGGGAATGATTGGTTGAGAAATGTGGAGGCATTTGACACTTTTAAACTAGAAAATCCATTGAATGCTATGGATAAAACTTAATGGGCTGTTACATGGGTCCTTAAATGACAGTAATATAGAGAGAAATGTGGACGGTTGAGGCCTGGGTCATAGGATTTTTGATAGGAATAAAGACACTAAGAGGAATATGTATTATTCGTATGATATTTTGACTAAAAGTGTGTGTGCTGGTCAGTCTGGAGCTGCAGAAGCAGCTGTGCTTGTCAAATAGACCATGCTGCATTGGACCAGCTGGAAATTGTTTCCTGGGTGTCCGAACACAAAAGCTGATACATGGAGGCATCAGCATTTGCCCTGAAAAGTTGAACCACCTTTTTAAACACATTCTGAGACCTCTCTTCAGTGCAGTAAGTAGTGTGTCCACCTGTGTGATGGTCACACATATTCTTTCCCCCTGCCTTCAGCCAGGATGAGCCAGTTTGGATGCTTTGGTGTTGCCTGTGTACAGAGCTGTATCTCTGTGTTTGTTACATTCACTGGAGTGAACAGAATAGCAGCTGCAGTTACCTGGGTAAATCTCACACTGGCCACAAATCTTAAGCATGTGGGCAAACCACACATTTATACTACACATTTTATGGACTGTTGCATAGTATGCCTCTTACTTTGTGATGAATGTCACCATTGTGTCATGGCAGTCTTAGATGTCTCTCTCTCTCTCTCTCTCTCTCTCTCTCTCTCTCTCTCTCTCTCTCTCTCTCTGTGTGTGTGTGTGTGTGTGTGTGTGAAGATTTATATAAACACTCTTTCATGCAATGGAAGGGCTACATTCTTGACACTGAAGGAAGTGCACTTTTTTATGGATAAATGAATGGAATAGCAGGAAACAAAAGATGCAGAAACAGGTACGGTGCATGTATCTACATAGGTAAACTATGTTTCTTGTGTCTGATGGAGTCTCATCAGAAATTACTAAATATAGGGATGGTACTGGCAAGTAAATGATTGCTCACTTTGGAAGATGAAATATTTTTTATCAGATGGAGAGTATGAAGAAAGTGAAGATAACAGTGTGCCATGAATCTTCCCCTTGTAAGCACAGAGCAGAAAGGCTCCCATCTGAAGGAAATAAGGGAGTTATGCACAATGCAGGGTCTCTTGAAAGCCCCACAGACTGCAACATGCAGTACCTCTTCCCTAGGATGATGTGAGCGTATTTCCTAATTTAACATCATCCTATGAGGTTTTAATTTTCAATTTAACTAGTCTTTAATTTTAATCAAAATCACTTATTACTGTGGTGTCTCTTGATTAGGAGTTTCTTATACCTCTTAGTCATCCTTCTCTGAATGTGGTCAGTTTATGGTACATTAAATATTGTGTGTCAGCACAACTATTTTTTTATATTGGTTTACATTTACAATAAAATTTGGCTAATAATGCACTCACTCTCCAAGAAAAGCACAATGATGACTAAGTACATTAAAGAGATGCTGGCCCATCCATCATGTGCACCTGACCCAGAAGACCAAGTTCACTCTTGCTAGATCATCATTCTACACAAATGTGTAAAAAGCTTACCAAGTAAAAATATTCTATCATAATTTAAAGTAAAAAAATAATAGTTCTTTTCTTGGGAGACAGAAGCTTTCAGGTTTTTTGTTTTAAATTCCTTGGCTTGTGTTTATTTGTACTGAGATGAGCATTCCTTACTTGGAAATTCTATCTCTGGACATGCTTTCTGAAGCTTCATGAGGCTATTGAAAAATTCCATCACAAGCCACACTCTAAAGGGGTTGATGCATTTGTGGCTTTCCAGAGGCCAGTGGCTCACCAGCTAGTTTGTGTCTCACCCTCAATGCATGCATAGTTTGCTCCTGAGCTCAGGGCTCCAAGAAGCAATGAGGAGTAGAGTTATCTTCAAAGCTGCAATCGAGATTTTTAGAAAGAAAAACACAATAGACACGTCAAGTAAAGTTACGATGTGAAAATTGCTGTAATTATCGGGGATAACTGCATTCGAATTGGCATGTCCTCAAGAACAGCTCACTCTTGGCTCAGTTTCTCTCCTGATTGGAATCTGCACATAGAATCTCGGGAGTGCAGAAGGGCAAGCCTACACATTGGAGGCAGCGGCTTTTCTTGTTTGTTTGTTGTTTTAGAGTGAAAGCATCATATAAGTCATTATTCACATAAGAGAATACATTTGGGACTACAACAATGTGGAGTGTACACAGCTTGGTATGTGTTCTGAACAGTGGAAGATATCTGGGCTTGATGTGTTTACAGCTCTCCTTCTTTTCTAATCTCACAGAGTATTACTCTCCTCAGTGGCGGCTGTGACCCTGTGACACTAGTTATAGTTATGGTTATGGTTATGGTCATGGTCATAGTTCTAGTTATATAACTTTGTATTGTTGTTGTTTGTTTGTTTGTTTGGATTTTGGGTTTTCTTTTAAATTTCTATGTAAATTTTACATATACCTACATTATAACTTTTTGTTTCTTCACCAATCAGAAAATAATGAATGGACCCTCCCTCCATGTTCTGAATTCTGTTTTCTGCCCACCCCTTTGTACTCTGTCAGGGGAATGTTCACTGACATCCTTCTGCAACCCCTCTCCTCCCACCACACACCTTATTAAAAATGGGGACTTCAAGTCCACTATGGTTTGCAGAGATTTCTATTGAAGAGTCAAAAGAAGGAATGAGAAAAATCTGAATGGGAAGACAGAAAGTGCTAAAAAGGGCAGATGCTCCAGGGAATGTGCTCGGGCTTCTGGGACAACATGAGAGAGAAGCACACTCTAAAAAGAATGAGATGTTTGCATCAGCAGAAGCTGTGGAGACCCAGTTCTCTAGAAATGCATACACACGTCATTGTAAATATTGGAGCCCGCTCTAACCAGCCCTCACTTCAGGATGATTATTTAATTTTCCTCAGCATGCATTTTATCACACAACATTAACTGTCAGCTTTGGAGTCTGCGAAAGACAACTATCACTCCTGATTTTTATGCACAGAGTGAAAAATGGAGAAGAAAGATATGATCATGTACAATCAACAACTCTACACCAGAAAGAGTGGAGTACTATGTGTAAAATTAAAGTTCAACTACCGAAAGGAAGAAAGAAGGAAAATGAGAAACATGAAGAAATAAATTATTTGGGCATGTTATGGAGAAAATGAGGGGCTCATCCAGTGCTGTTAAGAAGGCCCTAAAGGAGGGTCAGAAAATAAATCAGCTGCTGCCTTACTTGCTAATTCCATGTATGTATTTTATTTATTTATTTGTATTGCTTCTTTGTGGTTTTCACATCATGCATCACAATCTCACTTATCTCCCTGTCCCCTCACATCTGCCTTCTGCCCTTGCAAACTCCCCCTAAAACAAAACAAAATTTAAAAGAAAACCCCAAACCCAACCAGCCACACTACAGCTTCTAAGATTCTTCTCCTTTGTGTTGTTGTTTGTTTGTTTGGTTGGGTTACACAGTTTACCCTTCACTTCATTCATCTTTACTTGCAAGTATTCATTGCCAGGAGTCATTGGTCTAATTTGATGCCTCTGGCTTCTGATACATCATGATAATGGGCTCCCCCTGGGGCTCCTCTTGGATATCCTGTTGCTGTCCCATGTCATGGAGATCCTGCAGTTTGGGATCTGTAGGTTGTGTCCTTAACCTGCTCCAACAGTTCATAGATGGGGAGGATGGTGGGTGGGCAAACTCATAGCCCTGGTTCTGGGTTGGTAAGCCTGCCATCTTTCCCTCATCATCACTACCTGAGAGAGCTCTCCAGAACTACCCAGCCTAGCTCACCCAATGAATGCAACCTGCAGCAAGGGGTGGGGCCAGTTCTCCTGCTCTCAGGTCTTTAGATCCAGGTCACTCCACACTCACATCGCCAGGTCCACCTCCACTGTTTTGCTCAGGGGAGGTGCAGGACCCACTCTCCCAAAGTTGTAGGGGCATGGGGGATGTCAGCTCTCCTGCTCTCATGCCCCCAGGCTAGCTAACCTGTGCCACTGCCAACAGGGTCAGCTCTAGTGTACTGCCCAGGTGGGATGCTGCAGCTGGTGAAGACAAGGCTACTTCTCCAACCCTCATGATCCTGGGGCCAACTCTCTTGCCTGCCACAGGTAGCAAGGGGTGGGGGAGGGAGGGCATGTGCTTATTTTGTAATATGTGATGATCTATATGAGAATCCATTGCATGTAAGGCATATTCTCTAGTTACATGTGAACGGGCTATTCCTGTTTCTACTTATTTTTGCTTTATCATTTATTTCTTTAGAATAATTTCCAATATTTCATATTCAAGTCTTTTGCAGGTTCAGATAGCTAGACTGATACACACACACACACACACACACACACACACACACAGAGAGAGAGAGAGAGAGAGAGAGAGAGAGAGAGAGAGAGAGAGAGAGAGTTGTGGTGGTACTATCAGAGCCCAAGGTCAGAGATGCTCTTTAAGGTTAACTCTATGAGGCCTGGAGAGATTGCTCAGTGTTTAAGAGCAGCAATTGTTTGATTCCAGCCCCCACATGGTGCCTCACAACTGTAGTAACTCCAGCTTCAGGGGATCTATGCCCTCTTCTAGCCTCTGCAAGCATTGCATGACCAGGGTGTAAGATATACACGCAGGTGAAACACTCATATCCATAAAGTTTTTTTTTTATTCACTCTATGTAACAATAAGAATTATATACTAGATAGTGTGACATGGAAGGGTATTTTGATGAGATGAAACTATTGGTAAGCACTAACTGGAACTAATGACACTGAAAGTGAATCGGTTTTAGGGATAGAGAAAATCTAACATGTGGTCTTGTGGGTGGCTGAGGAGGGCTGGATGAGATGGTCCTTGTAGGGAAGTACCTCAAAGTCCTGAGAGGTAGGCATTATGAAGGCTTCCCAGATAGGTGCCAGAGTCTTCCTGAGCAGTGGGAGGCTCTAGTCAGATCATTATAATGAAGAAGGAAGATAAGCCACTGAGAGGGATGCATGGGCTGGGGTGGACAACAGTTCACAAATGATTTTCTTCTCTCATTTGTAAGATGGGCCTTTTAAAATAACACTTAAGTGTTTGCTTAAAGCAAGATTCCCATTTTTCTTTAACCCACTGACACTGAGTTCTATGTAGTAAACAAATGTTGTCGGTGATATGAGCATCTTCTTATTGTTGCTGTCTCTCAGATTGTGGGTAACTTGGACTCTCCAAATCTCATCAAGCTGTCATTTATCCTTTAGATAGGAACTAGTAATATCTACCTATTTCTCAAAGATTTTCATTTTAGATGTGTGTGTGTGTGTGTGTGTGAGAGAGAGAGACAGAGAGAGAGAGAGAGAGAGAGAGAGAGAGAGCTTTGTGAGTCACCAGTGTTAGTGTTAGAAGAACAATTTGAGCTATTTAGAGTGTTTTCTTCCCCATTCCCTTGAGAAACATGAGAATCAATGGCACACTGTGGGAGCCCACAAAAGCTTGCTAGTGAGAGCTGAGCTTGCTTTACACAGCAGGGCTGCATTAGGGAATGACTTGACCACATGCATGGTCACCAGGTATTTGGGATGATCTGCACTTGGCTGTGCTGCAGGGAGGTCTTTCGCTCCACCCTTTGGCATTCCTTTAAAAGCCCTTTAGCAGAGACAGAAGGGAGTGGTGGGTTTGGACTCAGGTCCTCCCGGGGCTATCCTATGTTTCTAACTGTCTCTCTTTCCTCTCTATTTCTATCCACATATTCCTTATTTTTCCCTGCTCAAGAGTACGCTGGGGGAAAAAGTGGGGGGAGGTCCCCCACAACACACCATGCCATATGACCCTGGCAGAGTTAAGAGTCTTGCTAAGCAGGCACTAAGACACAAGCATATGGCCTGGGCTCTACAGGAAGCAGAGGAGCACTTTGGAGGAAGAGGGTTTAGGAACTGAGCACCCTTGGTAGGTCTGGATGAGGTAATGATGTCAGAGGATTCATGCTGGAGAAGGTTAAGTAGCAGCTGTGAGAAGATGGGTCTTAAAGAAGCATGCAGTTTGGGAGAGCATAGAAGCCTTTTCCAAGAAGTTGACTTGCTCAGGCAGAGTGAGCCTCCGGCGCCAGGCAAATCGGGAGCCAAGGCCGTTTTCCTTAAAGAAGCCACAGGTTCCAGCACGTTCTCTAATGGGCAATATCTTGGCTCTGGCCAATGAGAGGGCTACAGGTTTCTAAGAAGGTGAGAGAAGGTCAATGTGGAAGGCAACTGGACTGAGACCTCGCTATCATATCATCTTAGAAGGAGGTCCAGTGTTCCTCTGAATCTTCCAATGCTGGGCCTCAAATGATCATGTCACGTGGTCTCTGAGCACCCTGGAGGGTCCAACTACTAATGTGGCAGGGTCTCTCAGTGGAGATGAACAATAGGCTTACTGATGACTGATATACTCTAGAATCTTCTCTTGGGAGCTTACATTGAAAAAATCAGCAGAAGCCACTAGAAGGGTCTAGGTACCAGATCACAAAGTGGCAGGTCTGGATGGCTGTCACGGAGCCTCACTCCCTGAACTAAAAATGCAGTAAGTTATGAGATGTCGAGAGATTCCACTGGAAGGGAGATGGATGGCAAAGTCCAGAGGGAAGTATCCACACCCATGACCTAGATGACAAGGGCAAGCATGCTTTAGAGCAGCAGTTCTCAAGCTGTGGGTTGAGACCCCTCTGAGGGTCCAACAACCCTTATACAGGTGTCACCCAAGACCCCCAGAAAACACAGATATTTACATTATGAGTCATAACAGTAGCAAAACTGTAATTATGAAATAGCAACGAAAATAATTTTATGGCTGGGGGCCATCACAACATGAGGAGCTGTATTAGAGGGTCGCAGTGTTAGGAGAGTTGAGAACCACCCATTTAGAGCCACTGGTCTCTGATCGGGTTAGCTGTGATTTGGTCACAGGACAAAAAACAATTTGTATTTTGCTTTTGCAAGCTAACAAGTTAAGATGGAATGGTACAACAGAAGAGAGCACTGAGATCTAGCCAGTTATGACACAAACCACCATTTTCTGACTTTCTGGTCCAATCAAGTCCCTCCCGGGCCTTACTTTAGCATCTAAACTATGAAGATCAGGGTGTGATCCAAGCCCTCTCAACAAGGACCCACTGTGGGGGGTTGGTGACTACACCATGCTGATATGAAGCCAACAGCAGACACCAGAGGGATGTGCCCCAGACAAATGACAGACAGACAGACCAGTAGCTCTTCTAAGGTCAGGAGAGATTGTCTTTGCCAGTATTCGTGTGGAGACCACAGCTAAAGTGCAGGGGAAGGGTTGCCTAAAGACAAGATGAGTGCACGGCTGGGGATAGCTCCTAGCTAATGCCAGCCCTGTGGGCAGGGGGGAGAAAGAGTGTGCAGAACACACTCAAATGAAGTTTTCAAGGTTAAAGGCCAGACATGGTTGTGGCTGTCATTTTTAAAGCATTTAATGGACATTAACTAAGGGAAAAATAGGAGCCGCATACAAAGACATCTGAAAGGGAGAGAGAAAACTAAAAATATAAATAAATGTGCTGTATTATTATTTTGGTATGGCAAGACCAAGAGATCAAGGGACATTGACACTGATAAGTTTGTCATTGACGGTAGCAAGATGGAAAAGACACCACTTCGTGCAGGGCCACTTGGGCAGGGAGACCTAGGGAAAACATCATCAGGGGCCATTAAACTGTGGCTTCTGCAGAAAGGAGCAGGTGAGGCAGGGGGAGCAGGCTTGGGCTTTGCTAGTTTGGGCAGGTGGGGGTTCTCTGAGGATCGACTGTGTTGCCTAGCTCCAGGCCACAGGTGGTTAGGGTAACAGAGTGGCTAGCGTGAGGGAGATCCACAAAGGTGGTACAGGGAATGGGCTGGTAGGTTCCCACATGAAAAACACCATTGAAGACAAATCTTTTACTGTCTCTAGAATCTGGTGACTACCAGGTAGAATGGTCTCAGGAATGAATGAAGCCCAGACAGTAACACTGTCTGAATTATGTAGCTGAAGGGTCTGTCTGTCTGCTCAGCCAAGGGCACCAGAGTAGAAATGGCTGCTTGGTTGGGAGGCGGCCCCAGAACTGTGGATGAAAGTGTAAACTTGAGTTCTGAGTAGTAAGGAGGGGAATGGGAACTTGGAAATTGGGCGTGGGTTTTGAAGGAGGAACTGTGGGACCTGCTGGAGGTCTGCGGGTATGAGGGAAAGTTAGTGCAGGAAACTAAATAATAAGGATGGGTCAAGAAGAGGAAGAGGTGTCCGTGCCTGCCTGCTTCCCTGAGAACTGGGATAATGATCAATAAAGTATCGTTTTGACCCACAGGGAGTGCAAGGGTGACTGCCCTGCTTGCGTCAGGGATGCTGGGCTGCATGCTGGTTCTCAGGATTGAGACTCCAAGGTGACCTCAGGATTCACACAATGAGCAGGAAAAGACGTAGAAGGCAGGATGTAACAGGGCTGTGAGGAAACTGTTAAGCTATTCTGAGGTCTTGCTTACATTTTCCCCCTGGAAAAGCTTGTTCCCAGGAACACACCAGCACTCTGGCAAATCGGTCCAGATTTACTGCAAAGCCACAAAGGCATTTTTCTCTTTCCCTGAGCCTGAGAGATACAGGAAGGCCCTTCCCCCACAAAAGCCTCTTGCGCCAACAGACCTATGGACTACAAACACCATACAACACACATTGAATATCACATCTGGTGACCTCTGAGCTAGTCACCAGAGCTGTGAGAAGTGACAGGCTTCAGAGAAAAGTGATTCATGAGTGTCCCTCCACCAACACCCCACATTGTGAGCAACCTAAAAGGCCACTGAATAAGGCAGACACTCCTTGGTGTTCCTTGGAGTTCAAGGTCTAAGACTGTGTTTCTGAGCACACTGTCATGATGCACTCGTACCACTAAGCAGGGCAAGATTGACAGGCAGGGCCACTCACTGTGGAAAAGGAGGGGAAGGTTTGACCTCTTGACTCCTCATTCTCTGCCACACCAGATAAACCACATTTTAGCCCAAAGCGATTGCTTCTGGACTGATTCTTCACTGTGAAAGAAACCAAAGCCAGAGCTCAAATGAGGAAAAAACTAACAACAAACCCCAAATTACTCCCCTTTGCTACAGAGCCTGGGTCCAGAAAGAGCCACGGCAGGGGAAAGAGATGCCAGTATTTCAATATTTATGTGACAGACATGTTAATGTGAACGTCTAAATGCACAATGTCTACATATATGTCATTGTATGTCATACAATGTGTACACAAATGATAAGTTCAAATGATCTGACAAAAATTATGCATGACATGCATAGTGTATGTTTTTTTGTGATGAGAGATGTAAGTGGTACGTATGTTTGTTCATGTGTGTGTTGTGTAACATGTCTGATATTTGTGAGTGGGATTTCTATGTATGTCTGTCTTGTGTGTAGAGAATATAACCTATCGTGTGTGGAATTTGTGGATGTGGTACTCAATATGTGGCATATGGTGTTTGTAGTTCATAGTGTCTGTGGGTGTGGTACATGGTGTCTAATGTACAGTGTGGTGCTTGTGGCTGTGGGTGTGGTATGTGTGTCGTGGGTATTGTGTGGTGTTTGCAAGTGCGTGTGGTGCTTGTAGTGTGTAGTGTCTGTGGGTGTGGTACCTGTTGATGTGTTAGCTAGTGTCTATTGTGTAGCTTTTGTTCACAGTGTCTCAGCCCTGAAAGCACCAGGCATCCTTTTTCCTACTGTCTTCGCATTACTTGCCTGTGGGCCAGCAGAGGTCACAGTGACTTCCTGGAGACTCCTGTGCTGTCCACAATTGACTGGATTGGAGAGGTCATCCCTTGGCAGTGACCTGCAGTCATACAGGAGCCTCTTGGCTGCCTCATGGAAGTCTGTAGCCAGCCCAGGCTGAAATCTGGGACCACAGCCAGCAAGGTAAAGACTCGGAGACTTTTTAGATCAGTAGGGTTCTCTTCCCCTTGAGCTGTACACAAAACTTCTCTTCTGTTTTTTTGTGTGCTCTCAACATCCAAGACACCCCAAAATTATATAACTCCTGTCTCCAAATAGCACCTAAAGCTTTGGCTTCCTCTTCATCCTCATCTCAGCATGCTCTATAGTATCCTTAAAAAACAAAAAACAAAGAAAACAAATAAACAATAACAACAATGAAACAACTCTAAAGAGCCCTTAGAGCTTTATGAAAATATAAAAACAAAGTCAGCAAAAGACAGTAATGAAGACTGTCACACTGGCTGAGACCTCACGTGACAGCAGCAGGAAACCAGCCAATCACCCACTTCGAAGTTCTGGAAGGCTAGGGTCCCTGTTCAGAGACACACATACGTCTTGCCCACAAGTCCAAGGCCCTAAGAATGTGAAACACAGTGCAGGGATCTGGCACGTGAGAAGGGAGAAGGTCGTAGAGCCTGCAGTCAGTGACAGCAGGACTTGAGGCTGAGTGAGCCCACTAGGCTGGGCCTTTAGGTGATGTTGCTCTGAGATACTGGAGCTCGGAGACTCCTGGCCTGGGCAGGTAACCTTCTTTCAGGAGCTCTAGCTGGCCAAGGAGAATGGGAAGTACCTCACCCCTAGAGACCCAGGAGAACCAGCTGGATGTTCTGCTATCAGGGCCCAGCTTGTTCCTTATGACCATTCTTCTGCAGCCCCAACCCTGGCCTCCAGCCTCCTCACTTTGCTCTGGGTCCTCTGGCTACACACTTCTTCCTCCAGCTCTTGTACCTCTGTCACATCCTCTGGCTACATGCATCCTCTGAGACTTGGACGTCCTCCATTTATGAGTCCCAGCAAGCAGTGAGGAACGCTGCATATCAGGTGATGGGGAACTGTGTGCTGGAGTTTGCATGATCCTGCACACAAAGAGGCATCATTGAGTCTTCCTCCTCTTCCCTACACTGGCAGCTAGCTCCACCAAGCCAACTCACCCATAACCAGACCCATTACAGTGGAAAAGTGAAAATGTTAAGAGCATTCCCTCCCATGAAATAAAGCTCGTCTCGTTGAGTCTGAGGATCAGAAACAGCCATGATGTTAATCTAGTGTGAGGTTGGTCTTGATTGACCACTTGACTGGATTTAGAATGACATGTGAGAGATTTTTTCCAAGAGGATTAGCTGGGGAGCAGGGGATAGAACCCACTCTCAAAGGGGGAAGACCCTTTCAGTTGGTGGCCCACATATAAAAAGGTCTGAGAAAAACACAATGTGACCTTCCCTTGTTTCTTCCTGAGTGTACCCATCACTGCTGCCGCCACCTCTGCTGACCTCAGATCGAGCGTCTTCAGCCTTCCAACACAGACTAGATACCAGTGACTTTCCAGGGAGCTCTGAGCCTTCAGCATCAGATGGGAATTACTGAGACACCCAGCAGCATGGACTGAGCAATTACTGGATTCTGTCTTTCAGGCATTCAGATTGCCATGATCCTGTACCCGGCGCCTGACCTACAATGGAACTGGATCACGGGAGCCCTCTAGACACAAATGGCCCTGCCTGAGTTGAAGTGTCTGAACTGTTTAAGAGGGCATTTTCTCTCCAACTTAAACGCAAAACACAGGAAAACTAACAGACAAACAAAAACAGGTCAACTTTGGGGCCTGCACAACTTAAAAAAAATCCTCCCCATCTTGGAGGGTAGCTTTAAGAATGAATACAGTTAGGCTGGCCTCAGAACCTGAATGGAGGCCTGACCACTCTCTGGCTGTGACTTAGCACTACCTGGTGTGCCCTCAGGGCCAAAGCTACAGGATGTGAATGCTTTCTAAAATTCAGTGGTTTCTTTAGTAACATTAAAGAATGCAAAGGGAGGATTTTAATAAGTAGTGCAGCTAGGAGGCTGTTTTTCTGAAACTTTCTATCATCTCTGAGTCCTGCATAGTCGGATAAAGAAAGGTCAGTGCTCCCGCTCTGTCCTGTGTGTGACTTGTGAAGCTGAGAAGGTGTGTGGAGCACACACTGCCACCAGAAGCAACATCGCTGTACCCATGAGGACCATGCAGCAGAGAGAAAGACTGCTCCAGGAGAACTCAACCCCCGGTTGGTGATTCGTCCCGTGGTGCATGAGAAGCCTCTGTCTCTCCAGGAACTTTCTCCAAGTGTGGCAACACAGCCCAAAGTCCCCAGTGGCATTCCAGGGATGGAGGAGACAAGCATGGGACACCTGTCCTTCAAGACAGACAGATGTCCACAGTGCCAAGACCAGTGCCTGGCTTGAGAGTAGACCCATTTCTAGAAAGAAAGTAACTTCACAGCCCACACCCACAGCTGTTCCTCTTTTGTATTTACACAGTCTGTTAGTTCTGTTCCTCCAGAGAACACTGCCTAACACAATGGCTAAACTTCAACTGAGCAGGGAGGGAGCTTAAAGGGGTGAGAGTGAAAGTCCAGGTCGGGGACCAGCATACAGCTAGGAGCTGTTGGCCCCTGTGTTTGAACCCAGTGAACAGGAGGTGGGCCTGGCCTGGCAGACCTGAGTTATAGAGGTGGGATCCCTTCTAGCAGTGGGGAGTGAAGAGAGAGAAGGAGGCAAACAAGAGCTGAGAGGAAGCTTCTCCTCCTCCCTCCATTCTCCATGCCTGGCAGGTACTTCCCTTTTGTCAAACCCACTCAGCTACCAGTGGAGAAGGACCTGGGTGACACATTTCATCCACACACACCTTCTAAGGCCAGGACAGAGCAAGGTAGGAGAGATAAGGTAGGCAGTATTGGACTGACCACTGAAGCCAGGAGGGGATTTGCTTGAACATGAGCAGGCATGGAGTCCAGCTGCTTCCTACTAAACAGGAAAGTCCTGAAGCCAAGCACCTCATCTGGACTTAAGCACTGCATCACCTTCCTGTTCCATCTTCTGGCATCCTCTCTGAAATCAGACTTTGATAGCCTTAAACACTGAAGATTTTTCTCTGCTTTAGTCTAAATGGTTTACATTTTCTATTTAAATCTGTGACACATTGTGAGCTGTTTTTTTTTTGTTATTTTGGTTTTTGGATTTTTTTATGTGTATGGGTACCTTGCCTGCATGTATGTCTGTACATCATGAGCATGAGCATGTGCTACCAATGGAGGCCAGTGGAATCCCCCAAGACTGGAGTTACAGATGGTTGTGAGCTGCTTTGTGAATTCTGGAGGTAAAACTTGGGTCCTCTGGAAGAGTGGCCAGTGCTCTTAACCATTGAGCCATGTCTTCAGTACCTTGAGCTGATTTTTAACATCAAGTCTGAAACTTAGGTCAAGCTTTGTGATTTGCCTCTGGATGCTCAAGGGCCCCAGTACCATTTGTAGATAACACTGAGCTTCCACAGCTGACTTGCTCCTGCCCTTGGTCTGTTTCTGTGGGCCTGATTCTGAACTCTGCCTTCTCTTCTTTGAACCATATGGAATTACCTCCAGAAGTTCCAGAGTCATATACATATATGACATATACATATAGGACATATTTTTAAATTTATGACACATAAAATATGCTTTATATATATATATATATATATATATATATGACTCTGAAGATTCATACAGCTTATTTTGGCCATAATCTCCCAATTCCTCCCCATAATCACCTCAGACCTACTCTCACTTTCCCACCCCAGCCCCAACTCTGTGTCTTCTTTCTTTCTTTCTTGCTTGCTTTCTTTCTTGATTTTTATTTGCTTAATAACCTGTAAACTCCAGTCTGTGCTGTCCATATACTTCCGGGTTTGGGGCTGTCCACTGGAAAGTGGTCAACTTACCAGGAACCACACTCTGAAAGACTGATTCCCACTCCCTCAGAAGCCATCAGCTGTCCGTAGCTCCTCAGTTAGGTATGGGGGCTCATGAACCCCTCCCCCTGCACTCTACAGTGCTGACTGGCTTAACTTTGCGCAAGCATTGGACAGCCAACCACAGATGCTGAGAGTTCATGAGTGCCGTAGTCCTAGCAAGTCCAGAAGACACGGCCTCACTTCAGTTCTCCCCAACCTCTGCTTCTTACACTCTTTCTGCCCCCTCTTCCTCAACCGGCCCTGAGCCTTGGAAGGGATGCGATGGAGATGTCTCATTTGTGGTTGAGCATTCCACAGTCATTTATTCTCTTCACTTTGACCAGTTGTGAGTTTCTGTATTAGCCATCATCCACTGTACAAAGAATCTTCTTTGATTGAGTCTGAGAGCTGTAATAAACTACAGGTAGAGGAATATGAATTTAGAGGGTGGTTTGCTACCACGTTCATTTAGCAAAGTAGTAGTAAAAAGTTCACCCCGTGGGCCTGTGAGCTCCCAAACCATGGGTTCTTGGCCAGATTTGCCAGGCCAGGCATGTGTTTCCTCTTGTGGAGCAGGACTTGAATCCCATCAGAAAGGGGTTGGTTGTCCCGTAATATTCCTGCCTTGTTGCATCCATGAACATATTTTGCCACTTTTTGCCACACTGGTCATTACTGCAGTTCAAGTGCTTTCAAACCTCAATGAGTAGACTTATAGTACACCCTGATCCAGCATAGAGTACTCTTTCTCAAGCATAAAAAGTTGTCTTGGAAATTCTGATTCCATCAACTTTCCATTGATCTCTGTGTCTGCAAACTATATTTTGTGACTTTTTTCCCACAGAAACTGCCCCACATGTATGTAATAGGTAGAACATTTACCTCATAGTGCAATGATGATTTTTCCCATTGACAGAGAGAGAAAATCTCATGTCTTTTAGAATGTAAGTCCTGTCATATTTTGTTATATTCATACTTAAATATTTGTTTTTCTATAATTACTAGGAATGAGACTGAATTTATTTCTATGTCCATTTATTCACTGCTAGAGTCTAGAAACATAATTGTTATTTTTGCTTACCTTGTAGAGTCTCTGGATTTCTTTAATAATTCTAGTAATTTTTTAGACTCCTTGAATGTTTTATGCAAATAATATCTGAGAGTGGAAAGAGCTTTATTTTTCCCTCTCATCTGTATGATTTTCCTTTCCCTGCCTTATACTAGCTAGAACTTGCAATGCTAATAACAAGCCAAGAAAGACATTCTTGCCTTCAGTGTGATATACACTATAGATTTTTATAGAAGCATTTCGCTAAACTGAGGCAATACTACTGTTTTCATAGAGTTTTTATCATAAGATTGTGTTAAGTTTTAGCAAATGCTTTGTTTGTGGTCATGTAGTTTTTATTAATTAGTTAAAATAGTCAGTTATATTGATTGTCAGATATTGGACCAGTCATGAATCTCTGAAATAAATTCTAGTTATAACATATAATCATTTTTATATGCTGCTGAGTTATATTTGCTAATATTTTGTTATTAATGGTATTTATATTATCAAGGAGGTTTCTATTTGTATGCAGTCTTTGAATTGCATAGAAACATGCCACAGAGTTTAGCATACATCTTAAAAGATAAAGGAAGATGATATGCAGAAGCAAAAAATACTGACAAATAATAGCAACAGATGTTTGGAGAATAAAAAATAACCAATGACTAGGACAAGAGTCTTTTAATAAATATTGGAAAGAAGGGTGAGTTAGAAAAGTTTCTTATGAAAGTTCTAGAAGCATTCAATAAACTTAAAGAAATTATGAAAGTGTCAACCCTGAGAATGACAAGTCAGGCTGCTCATTAGGAATGATAACAGCAGGACATATGGCCCATCATCTCAGAAACATATCAAACATAGCATGACCTCTAGCTCAGTTTATTTTCTATTGTTGTGATAAACTCCAGGACCAAAGGCAACTTGGGGAGGAAAGAGTTTATTTCAAATTACAATGCTCAGGTCACACTCTATCCCTGAGGGAAGTCAGGGCAGGAACTGAAGCAGATACCATAGAAGAATACTACTTATTGGCTTGTTCCCCATGGCTTGCCCAGTTTGCTTTCTTATACAACCCAGGAGCACCTTCCAGGGTTGGCACTACCCACAATGAGCTGGACTCTTACGCACCAATCATCAATCAAGAAAATGCCTCACAAATTTGTCTATAGGCCACTCTGGTGGAAGCATTGAGATTCCCTTTCCCCAAATAACTCTGGTGTGTACCTCCTTCCATTAAAGCGAGCACACATGGGTTTCTATTCAGAATTCTAAACACTGGGAAGGTTTCCTTTCACCACTGTTTTGGGAATTTCCCAAATATCGACTCTACTGCTACTATGGTCCAGTTTCATGTGATGCCAGCTTATTGTGCAGAACCATGTATGAGAAGGCAGTCCTGAGGTGCAGCTACTCAGTACAGGAGGAGACCGGCACTTGTCTGGGCGGCAGGTGGTCCTCTGATGTTCTGATGAAGTCCTTGTGAACTGTGATGTTAATTCCAGACGACAAGATAAGTGAAATCATGGAAAAGCTGAAAGGCCATCTGTCTGTCTGGTCCATTTCCCCAGACTTGTGCTTGTTTTGTATACTTACCAAGAAACCCACTGAAGAAATACTGAACACCTCATCATTTTATTCAGATTCAAGTTCTCTCCAAAACATAGGATTGTGTTCCATGTGCCTGTGACACATTTACAAAATGTTTTATTTTGTTTTATAATTTGGTCAAATTATGAATAGCTGATTAAAAACTTCCAATAAGAAAAACATGGAATAGTAATCTTAAGAACTTAATAACAACTAGTTTTTATTTAAAAAAAAATAAAATAAAGAAAGCTGACAGATTCTTGTTCCTAAGTCCCAAGGGTCTCTCCCCTCTGTGATCCACATATAGGGACCTGCCAAAGGTTTCAACAGTATCCCTATCAATAACTGACATCTCAGCTTTGTTGGAGCTGCTGGACCACATGCCCTAAGTATTACAGTGGCTGTACAGAAACCCTCAGCTATTGAAGAGCCTTCCCTTGTTTGGAGCCCCAGGAAACATTGACAGTTTTCCTACTTTGCAAATGAGCACCTAGAAGAGGAATTTATTACCTTCAGGATTTACATAGGCTTCTAGGTATTATGTCTCTTGGTTGAAAGAGGGGTCAGCTACAGCATCATGTCCTTTACTTTAGAAACAGTATTTCAATATGCCCTATACCTCTGGACTCCTAGAGATTACACCATGGTAATTTTAGTCATTTTCTTCTTACCTTGCCTCCCACAAATATCTTACCAATAATTCCAGAGTGGATATTACCTCTTGCTCACTGTATCAAGCACCACAGTGTGTAGAATACAAGAGACCCATATGGCATCATATAAAAGAGAAAGGCAATCAAGCACCCTGTGAATTCAAGTGTGACTTAGGGCTGGGAAGGTGATAGACTCTCCGGACAGTGAAGGTACATGGCTTGCCAGCTGGAAAGAAACCTTTCCAACGGACCTCACAGGAAAGCACAGAGAATGGACATTTGCCACGTCGACAACCACATACAGGTGTGTTCAGTTGCTTGAGCAGAGAAGTTTCTGGTGGAGCAGTTGTGATTATACTTGTCACTGAGTCAACCTTACAGTCATCTCTTGCCTTTCTCCATCGTCCATCTGCAAATTGAAATAGGAGAGGTAAATGGAGAATGAGTTACAGTTCAGAGCCAGGGTCCAGTAATCCTCCAAAGGATAGGTGTTTTCTTTTGCCTAATGCTCACTTTCTCTAATTAAAAAAAACTAAGTATATTTGGGGAAGACTCTGAGAAAGGTTACCAGCCAACATTTTTAGCTGCATGCAGGTAAGAACAATCACATCTCTCTCAGGCTCCTTCCTTAAAGCAATTTCTAGAATGTAAAAGAAGGTGGATATTTTGGACCTTCCTAGTGTAAGTGATTAGATCATAAATCACAAGCATGCTCTCTAAGGTACCAACCATTAAGATTTTGAGTGTCATCCTCTATGTTAGACCGGTGCAAGCCCACCATTGTAAGTGCACTGCTGTGAACCCCCAGAATTCCCTGTCCCAGCGATGTTCCAAGCAAGCACGGGCTTTTCTGCATCCCTAGGTTGCAGCATCAACTGCAGAACTTCGGTTTCTTGAGCCCATGCCAACTGCGTCCAGATCCAGTTGCACTCCTTCCCCCATTTTCCCACACCCTTAGAGTGTACTTCTATAGTGCTCCCCATGCGAGTCTCAGCGAATTAGAAAACTGAAGAAGTCCCTTCAGAATACAGCGAGGTTCCTCATCAGTCACACCTGGTGCCTCGTTCCCAGCTTTGTCACGAGTCTCAAAGTTGAAGGAGTGGTGGGTCCTAAGGAGAATCAGCACTGTGTAAAACTGAGACTGACTCAGGTGAAGTTCCCATTCTCCCTCGTTCAGCGCAGGACTAACCCTCTGAGGTAAATGGTCCCAGACTAACACCACTGTGGGTAGATGGGCTGCTACCGCTGGGTGCTGCTACAAGTAGAGAAATTTTACTGGGAAAAAAAGAAACAAAGGAAGGGAGGGGAGGGAGGGAAGGAGGAAGGAAGGGAGGAAGACCAAACCCCAAGACAAAAACAAAAACCATGAATCAGAATCTAGAGATCTAAGGCTTCACTAATGTCTCCGCACATACCCTACTACAACTTAAAATTCCTGTTATTTGCCAATGCCCTGCCTACATTAGCAGCAGGTGGGCTGCAAGGGTGAGCATTCACTTTACAGTCATAGCTCAGCTCATTCAGCGGGTTATGTATTTGACTTTCAGAAGCTTCAGCTTGCATGTGTAAGAAGAAAGGGCCTCCCTCATGGAACTCCTGGACGGTTTTAGGTCATTTACACGGCATGTGAGCTGGGAAATGGAATCCGAGGGTCCATCTGTTTCCTTCACTACTTTGCCCAGTGATGGTCTTAGCAGTCACTTGAGTCTGACATACCCAAGTTTCCACAAATCGTGAAAGTCTCATGTACAGAGCCACACGGTGCCTGCTTCTTGTAAAGTCTGGCTGAGGTGGAGCAAATGGAATGTTTGCACATCTGGGAACCTCCATTCCTCAGACTGTCCATGGTCTCACAACTGCCAATAGAGTCACCATGACTTTAACCCAATCAGATGAGATGTCGACTCCAGAACCCAGAATTGCTTCTGAAAACTGATCCTTAAAATCCTGTCCCTTAGAACCCATCTTTTTCTCAATTTTAATTTCATTCTTAATTTCCTTACAAGGTACCAGGTTTTCTTACAGGATTTTCTTGCCTCTTCAGTTTTGGTTGGCCCTCTCCCCGCAACCTCCTCTCTCTCGTCTCCTTGTCCTCCACCCCATCTTATACCTCTCCACCCCCAGTACTCTACCCTTCGACTTTCAGACTCTTCTCCCCTAATGCCTCCCTTTTCCCCCTCTTCAGTCTATTTCTGGTTTTCGGGCCTCTACAGACACACACTCTCACATAAATACACATACATAAAAATTAAATGCTGGAACAAACATATGACAGAGAGTACATAGTACTTACCTGGGTCATCTCACCTAATAGAATATATTTTCACATTCTATCCATTTTCCTGAAAACATCATAATTTCCTTGTTCATTGTGGCTTGATAAAATTCCATCGTGTATACGCACCCATCATTGTCCATTCATCTGTTGATTGACATCCAGCTGATTCCATTTCGTTACTGTTGTGAAAGCAGGAAGCATGGCTGAGCAAGTGCTTCTGCACTAGGATATGGAAGCCTTTAGCTATGTGTCCAAAAGGGGTCCAGATGGGTCACATGGAATTTCTATTTTTAGCTTTTTGAAAACCACACTCATTCCATAATGGCTACACCTGTTTTACCCTTCTACTGACAGCAAATAAGGATTACTCTTTACCTACATTCTAGAGAACATCTGTTGTCATTTATTTTCTTTATGCTAAGCCATTCTGACTGGAGTGCTATAAATTTTAAAGTATTTTCAGTTTCATTTCACTAATGGCTAAGAGTGTTCAATAATTTCTCTGTTTATTTGCCATTTATATTTCTGCTTTTGAGAATTCTCTGTTCTATCATTAGTACATTTTTTGATTGAGTTGTTTTCTTATTTAGTTTTTAAAATTTCTTCATCTATTCCAGATATTAATCCTCTGTCAGATTTTATGGCTTGAATGTGAAATGTCTCCCCCTTGGTCCCTAGCTACTACTGCTGTTTCAAAAGGTTGTGGGGTGTTTAGCTAGAGTCTCCCTGGAGAAAGTGGGTACACTGGGGTTTCCTAGCCCAGGACCACTTCCTGGTCACTCTCTGATTTCTGACTGTAAGTACAATGTGACCCGCTGCCTCTCACCCTTGGGTCATGCCCTGCCTTGCAATGGTGGACTGCATCACCTGAGCTATTGTTCAAAATGAGTTCTTCCTTTCTCAAGCTGCTTCTTGTCAGTTTTGGCCACAGCGACAGGGAAAGCCACTAAGGCAGAAGTGGAGTTGGCAAAGATGTTCTCCCAGGCTCTAGATAAAGATACATTTCACTCTTTCCTCTGCTGTACAGATTTTATTTTTGTAATTTTATGAGGCACCATTTCTTGATCTTGAAGAGTTTTTCCTACCTTTTGCTCTAGCTGCTTCTGAGTTGCTGGTCTGAAGGTTGTTCATTTATTTGAAGTTGATTTTTTTGTAGGATGGGAAATAAGGATCTAGTGTAATTAATTGGTTTTTTTTTTTTTTCAGTTTTCAAGCACCATTTGTTAACGGGAGTGTCTTTTTTCCCAATGCATGCTTTGCGTGTATTTGTCAACAATCAAGGGGCTATAGCTAGCTATGTTTGTATATGGGATTGTGATGGGATGGCACTGTACTTGCAGATTGCTTTTTTTAACATAACTTTTTATTGATTCTTTGGGATTTTCACATCATGTACCCCAATCTCACTCATTTCCCAGTCCCTTCACATCCACTCCTCACTCCCATAGTGTCCCCTCAAAAGAAAAATTTAAAAATGTTAACTAAAAACAACAACAACAAAAAACCACTTTTCTCCCCCATCTTTCTCACCTCTCCAACACTTCTTCATCAACCTTAGTGGCACTGGGAGCTGTGGTGTATCATGCAGTACACCTTTTGTCCACTCAGCTTCACTTGCAAATGTTCATTGCAGTGAGCTGTTGGTCTGACTCAAGGCCTCTAGCTTCTAGTTCATCATCAACACTGGACCCTTACCAAAACTCCTCTTGGATAGCCTGCTGTTGCTCCATGTCATGGAGATCCTGCAGCTATGTTTCCACAGGACCAGTCCCTTCACACACTCCAGCAGGTCACAGATGGGGTAGATGTTGGGGTGGGACAACTAGAAGCCCTGGATGTGGGTCTGGATGGTAGCTGAGCTAGTTGGTCTGGGCCACTGGGACCACCCCCCTCAGGCAGGGCCAGAGCCAACTCTCCCAGGCCCATAGTGAGGGGTGAGGCCATTTCTCCCAAGTGTGAGTCCAGCTCTCCCTTTAAGGGGCAGAGTCAGGTCTTCTGCTACAGTAGCCATTGAGGGGAAGAGCCAGCTCTCCCAGGGCCAGCAAAGAGCAGTATAGGCTCAGCACAGGCCTCAGATTTCAACACGAATGGTTCCCTGTGGCCCCTGTGGTAACATGGGCCATGGAGATCACACAGACCCCAGTTGCAGCAGGACCATGAATCCAGAGATGGATGGCCCTTGGCTACAGCTCTGGCCCAAACAACACCATGGCCCCTGGTGGTGGAACAGGCCACCCAGATCAGCATGGCCCTGGTGGCAGCATGGTCCTTGGACATCAACATGGTCTCAGGTGGCTGACAAGACTCTGGGCATCCTTGTGGCCTTTGATGGCAACAGGGACCACTGACATCAACAGACTCCAGCTGTGGTAGGACCACAGACAGATATAGTCCTCAGTAGTAGACTGGGCCTGGATGTCATCATGGCCCCAGGTGGCAATACAGGTCACTCAGATTGACATGGCCCCAGTAGCAGCATGGCCCTCTGACACAAAGATGGGACATGGACAACAGACCCTGGCTGTAGTAGAGCCGTGAACCCAGACATGACCTTCAGCTGAAGCTCGGGCCCAAATGTCACCTGGCACTGGGTGGCACAGGCCACTCAGATCAGTATGGCACAGTTGCAGCACAGCCCTTGGACACCAGCACAGCCACATGTGGCAACCCAAACTCCAGGCATCTATATGGCCTTTGTAGGAAACATGAGCCACAAATGTCAGCAGAGACCCAAACTAGGGTAGGATCACAGACCCAGACATGACCCTTGGCAGTAGCCCTGGCCTGAATGTCCCTGTGGCTCCGGGTGGCAATCAGGCCACCCACATCAGGCTGTTTCTTATTGTCTTCACTTCTTCAGCTCCATCTCTTTCCACAGCACATGACTTGGCCAAATTCTCTTTCTCTCCCATTTTTCCACCATGGATTTGCTTATCATAACAACACCTACCTAGCTGGTACCAAAAAGCCTGTGGATGTCTTCACCCAGCCCAGGCTATGAGTCAAATTGCTTTTTTGAGACAGTCATTTTCATAGTATTACAACCAGAGTTATATACTACATTTAAAATGAGAAAAATAGCGACGTTGAGACTCTTTACTGTGTGTTTGGCCCTTTCTTATAATGGTATCATTTATGTGGTGATTTATCTCCCAAGATGTTTTATGACTGACATGAATCCAGTCAATTACTAAAAGTTTCAGAGCACATTTTTAAAATAGCGTAGTTTAAGAGACAAATGTGTTTTTGAGAGAGTGAAATGTGTTTGTAAGAGTAGAATTTCAGAGAATCTGTGTACTCCCAGGAGAATGTACTTAGTCTTATAAACGCAAAAGGCTTTGCAGAGGTGGAGAATGAACCCACCTGTCGAGTGAAATTAGTTAATTAAGACGGAGTAGCCACCGTGGAGCTCTCTAATATTAACATGCAGATGGCAACACCTATACACAAGAAATGCAGAAAACAAGCAAACAAGCCGGCCAGTGTCAGTCTCCTCAGAAACTGGAGCCAAAGATAATGAAGTGAAGTAGAAGAATTCGAAAGCCTACCTTTAGAAATGAGGTCAGAGAGGACACAAACAAGCAGATAAATGTATAAAGGAAGTCAATTCAAGTCCTGGATTAGAATGTCAGAAATATTAAAGAAATTAAGATCCTGGGTTTTTTTTGGGGGGGGGCAGTATTTAAATGAAAGGCATGCAAGTCAAATTAAAATCAAGGCAGAAGGCACCGCCAATTGTCAATATTAAACAGAAAACAAGAATCTTGAGAATGGAAGACAAAGTCAAGGAAGTATCACATTAAGAAAGCAATAAAGAGAGCATTTGTCATTGAATGCCCACAACTTCACTGGGACATGGTCAGTAGATCAGCTTCAAGATGCCAAAGATTTGAAGGGGCTGAATTTCAAACTAAAGGTATTGAAAGTCTATTCAGTGACATCATAGCAGTGTATGCATAGTTATAGGAGATGTGTAGAATTTTTAAAGGGCTAGAAAAGAAAATATCTACCTTGAATAGTTAAAATGCTAAGACTACAGAATGGTCAATAATATTGAGAGCTGCAAGAAAAAAAAAAACTGACAACTTATATACAAAGCCAACACCATCAGAATAACAATGAAACTTCTCCACAGAGACCATGAAAGCCACAAAATCATGGGGTGATATAATCTGAGCCCTGAGAACAAATAAGTGCCAACCAAGATTACTACACACTGCAAAGCTATCTTTAAAATTTTTAAGGAGAAACAAAGACCTTCCATGAAAAAAAAATGCCAACTTGAACAGTCTGTGACTACGGTGACAGAACTGCAGATAGTACTTTAGTCCGACACAGAGATGATGAAGAAGAAAGGCAGTCACAATATGAGGGGCCAGGAAACAGGAGCTTCATTAGAGTGATGCACAAATGGGAAACAGGAAAGAGGCAAGCATGCTCCGCTCAGCGATCCTGCAAGCTTCTAAGAGAGAAAAATCGGAACAAAAACTAAGCAGGGGTGTTTGCCAACACATTACAGCAATCAGTAAATGCCACGCGATGACCCTAAAAGTAGACAGCCTAAATTCTGTAATTAAAAGTTATAAACTGGTCGATTGGATCAAAACAAAGCACCCAACTGTTTGTTGTCTCAAAAAGATATTCTTCAGCCCCAAAGACACACACACAGAGTGGAGTGAAAGGACGGAGAGTTAGTTATGTGCAAGTAAGCTACAGCAGGATGCAAGTGGGGGTAGTCTCTCTTATGTTGACAAATCAGACATAAGCCAAAAATAATGAGAATAGATAAGGAAGGCACTCTATATTCATAAAGGCAACAATACACAAAGAAAATATGACAATTGTAAGCATTTATGCACCAAACACTGATAGACCCGATCTCATAAAATCTATCAGACATACCCAGACAGATAGGTCCCGGTGTGACACTAGGGGACTTCACTATTCTCCACATTCCTGCTGGGACCCAGAGAGATTCTGACAAACCCACTATGGATTCAGTTTCCTAACCCCTCACTTTTCACTATACTCCTGTCAAGACCCACAGTCCAGTGTGACGTTAAGGATCAATGAAATGTGATCACTTCCTTTACTTATGCCCAGGATCCTGCAAAATCCAACTGGGTCTCTGAATATCAGCTTGAAAGGCCAAAGGCCTATGAACCATGACCATATCCACTTACCTATCTTCATGATCCTGTGAATATCCACAGGGACTCTGATCAGCCACATGTGAGGAAAGACACCCACAGCCCACAAATAATCAAACTAGCCCAGGACTGTATAGATTCAATGCTGAATACCATCAGATATTTCTAAAGAATCAACACCAATGCTCCTGAGATTACCCTTCAAAAATACACTACTGAAATTATCTCTTGTTCAGTGTAGCACTAGAATTCATAGACAGGGGCATAAAGGATAGGGAAAGCTAGAGGACATAAAAATAGGAAAGGAATAAATCAATTTTTAAAATTTATTTCATTTTTTTTTCATTTTACATACCAACCACAGTTGTCCCTCTCTCCCCTTCTCCTGCTTCCCCTTCCTACCCCAACCCTCAATCCAGGGAAGGCTTTATCCTATCTGAGGGGTCATCCCCATGGATTCTTGAGAAGGTCCCTAACACCAGGTCTCTCCCCAAACCCATAATGGCTCCCTCTATCAAGATATTTTTTTCATTGCTCTCTCTTTCCATCCCTGCCCCAACTCTACCATACTGATCCTTCATGTTCCCATCCCTTTTCCTCTCCCTCTATCCCCACCCCAGTTTATCTGGGTGATCCTATCCATTTTCCCTTCCCAAGGTGATCCATGTGTGTCCCTCTTAGGGTCCTCCTTCTTATCTAGCCTCTCTCAAATTATATCACTTTACAGTCGATTTGACCCTGTATTTTGAAGATCATCAATAATGAAGAAGATATTAGAAATAAACCTCATTCATAACAGTGTACCAATAAAGAAAAGCTATGAATCAACCTAAGTGAAGAGCAGAAAGATATCTACAATGAAAACTTTAAGATACTGGGAAAAGAAATTGAAGAAGACACTAGAGGATATAAAAAACTGCCCATGCACCATGCACGTGGGTCAGTAGAATTACTGGAAAATGTCTCTGCTATCACAAGCAGTCTACAGATTCAATGCAGTCCCTATCAAAATTCCAATGACATTCTCCACAGAACTAAGACAGACAACCTTGAAATTTATATGGAATTAAAACCATTAAAAATTGTGAGCAATGATATAGGTATCACTGTTTGTGATCTCAAATTAGACTAGAGTATATATAATATATATTATAATGTATATATAATATATATATAGTAAATAAAACAACATAGTACTGCAACAAAAGCACATACACAGACCAATGGAACAGAAGACCCAGAAATAAGCCCACAAATCTACAGTCTCCTATATGCCAAGAAATATATCAAAAGCATATACTGGAAGAATAATAGTCTTATTAGTTGCTGGAGCCAGGAAATTCACATGTACAAAAAATATAACTAGATCCATATCTCTCACCCATGACCAAAGCTCTTAATGTAAGACTTGAAACTTTGCAAGTACTAAAGAAAATACAGAAAAAAACACTTCAGAATATAGTTATAGGCAAAGACTTCCAGAAGAGAAAACTCCAGTAGCCCAAGATATAACAGTAAGAATTGAAAGACAGGATTGCAGGAAATTATAAAGCTTGTCTACAACAAAGGAGACAACAGAGTGGAGAGGCATGCTACAGAATGAGAGAAAAATTTTGACAACTATCCCACTGACAGGCAATTGATACCAAGAATGTATTTTAAAAACTCAAAATATTAAAAACAACAGAAGAAAAAATGACCAATAAATGTCTAGGAGAGTTCAGCACCCTTATCCATCAAAGAAATGCAAACCAAATCTATATTGAGATTTCATCTCACTCAAGAGAGAATGACTAACACCAAGAAAACACCACCCATGCTGGCATAGATGTAAGAAATGAACACCCATGGTATAGGATGGAATACAATCCAGTGCCATTGCTAGGAAACTCACAATAGAAGTTCCTCAAAAATCCAAAACAAAACTACCCTATGACACAGCCATATCACAACTAAATATATTCCCCCAAAGAACCCACAGCTGAGTTACCTGAAGATACATGTTTATTGCAACACTTCTTACAATAGCCAAAGTAACCAAGAATACACATCACAAGATGAACAAAGAACATTTGGTTTATATGTGCACACACACACACACACACACACACACACACACACACACACCAGCTGAATACTATCTAGCTGAATAAAGACCAGATTATGACAACTGGAGGTCATAGTGCTAAATGAAATAAGCCAGACTCACAGATGTCATGTGTTGTGTCAAGTGTGGAAATAATTAGATATATAAAAAAAAAAA
>CABHPP010120324.1:10019-26989 GCA_902168425.1 Peromyscus attwateri
CACACACACACACACACACACACACACACACACACACACACACACACTTCATTAAAAGGAAAGAAAACAGGAATTCTCTTTACATGAGTTTTGCCAATTGTGTTAGCATTTTGAGAATACTCTATCCTTGGATTGCCACAGTTTTCAGTGAGTCATGTTTGCCCTCCTATTCAAAAGTTTTATGACACCTTACACAAACACAGAAACTATAACAGAGTAAAGAGTTTAGTAGAATACTTGATCAAATAAGGGGAAAAAAAGATAAAATTTCATTGACACCAGACGATCAGGATGTAAAATTCTGAGGTTCTCTGAGTTTGATTGTACAGTGAGTTTCACGGCCAGTTTGCAGGAAGAGACTTTTTCCACAATGCTCAGTAGGTCAAATCCAGTACCCAGAGCTGGGAATGGAGAGAAACTTCTTCCTGTGTGATTCTCAAGAAAACCTTTGTGACAACTTTTGACGTGTCTATAAAAAGCTCTCAAACGACACTTTGATGGCCTCTTAGAAACAATTTCCCTTCTTGTGGGCTAATGTCAAAACACCAGACACAAACAGCAAAAGCCAAATCAATTGTTTCCTGACAGTCTGACTTGATCCGAAGATAACATTTTGACAGCTCAGAGGAGTGGGTGGGCTCCACATCCTTTAGGAAAGGCTTCACAAATACTGGTTTCTGCAACTGCAACTTGATAAAGATTGGACACTCGAAATTTATATCGTCGTCTATATAGAAAATAGTCATATACTCTGACAATCTGCTTGTCAGAAAGAGCTGAAATATTTGTTTGGAATAACAGAGCAAGAACTTAAAGTACAAATATTCTCAAAATAGCCTCAGAAAAGCAAATGCGTCAGATCTCTACAGATCTGTGACTCCTTAGTGTAGTGCTGTCTTTGAAAGCACTCTGCCTTCTTTATCCATGTGGCTAGTCTTGGATAGAATAGAATAGCATCTGGAGAAAATAGCATCTAAATTAAGGAAGGGATCAGTCCTATCTGACTGAGAGAAAATGGTAATTTGGAAGCAAAGCAGGAAATGTTAGATTCACTTAATGAATTTTAAGTATTTGTTCCAAGCTGGCATGTGGCCTAGACAGTGTTTGGCTCATGAGTGCTTGGTTGCCAAATGGATACACATAGATAAAGGTGAGACAGAAAAAGTCAGATCTGGTAGGGAGGTAAGGGGTGTAGCCACAACCCACGGAGAGGAAGTGATGGGTAGCCATCAGTGAGTGGCTAGGTGGCTGTCCTGGGACTCTACTTTTCCTTGTGGAGTCATGCCTCACTCGTGGGCACCAGAGTAAAGGAATGAAGACATACACTGATTTTACACCAAGTGTGTTTGGAGGGTTGATTGTCCGTGGGAAGCCAGCTGGTAGCACAGAAGCAGGCAATGAAATGTCTCAAAGTTACCAGAAAGGAATAAGCCTTTCCTCGCAAAGTTTCTAATAGGTTAATTCTTTTCTTGCTCACTATAATATCTTCTTCACTCCCTGCCAGATTTAGCATCCACTTCCTGTGGCAGATTAACAGTCATGCCCTATAAGTAGGACTCTCACCAAGAGGGGTAGAAAGAGAATCATTTCTTCCTTTTCTCTGAGGAGCCCATTTACAAGCTGCTCTCCATGGGGCTGCTTGGCGCCTTGGATCCCAGTGAGGCAGGAGAGCCTCTTCTGACATCCTGGATCCAAGGATACAGTAGACATTATCCTTGACCAACATGGAGCTTCAGAGCCACACCATCTTAAATACCGAGCAAGCAAGGAATATGGACGCCAGACTGGTTAACCAAGTTGTCAGAAATTCCGCCATCAAGAGAGAGCAGACTTACCTTCCGCTGCTTCTACTCTTTAAAACAAAATTCAGCATGCTAGGGACTCCGAAGAGGCAGATAGGCTGCATGTTCCTGGGGTTGCACACTGGAAAAGAGCCACTCAGCCCAGTTTTGCTGAGGTGAATTGCTTTTAGTGGAAGGTAGAGTGAGGGTTTGGGCTGCTTTTGACACTCTGAAGTTCCATGTTGTTCATTTTCTGCAAGAGTACCTTAGAAAGGAGAAAGAAGAGTAGCCTTGAGGGGTCCAGACCAGAGAAGAGAGAGTCTAGTGTCAAGAGGGTTTTTGTTTTGTTTTGTTTTGGTGTTTTTCGTTTTGTTTTTAAATTATTATCAGAAGAAAACTAGTATGCTGATGAATTCAACACAGTCTCACACAGCCTGACAATACTATTTTGTCACAGAACAAATTGTCCCTTCCTTCCTCCCTCTTCCTGTCCTTCCTTCTTCTTTAAGCCCCCATTCCTTTCCCTTCCCCTCCCCTCCCCTTCCTTTTCTCCTTGTAGTGGGGTTGAATTCAGAACCCCGAATGTGCTAGGCAAACCTTCTAAGCTGCATTCCCTAACCACTGGAAAGAAGTTTTCATCTAAGGTCACATTTCTGGAATACTCAGGGGAGTTTGTAAAACCAGCAAAATCCCAATTTAGCGGATCTCCTACACTCTTCAAAAGCACTCTGACCCTGTCTTTTTGTTTTTCTTGACTGAAGTAGCTGGAGCATTATTGAGTTGGCTATCCATGTCTATGGTTCTAGTGTGGAGTGGCACAATTTCCTGGGTCGCTTCTTCCAGGCAGCCACACCCAATTGTGCAAGCTCTGGACTTTTGACCTACATAGCTGCGAGCTAATAGTTGGGGGGTCGTGTCAAGCCATATGGTGCAACAACAGAAATCAGGTGCCCTGCCTTCCTCCTTCATTTCTCAGGAGCAACTCGAGAAAACCCATTGCTCAGCTGTAGTGCTAGTGAACAATGTCCCAGAAAGGAGCACCCATACTGCCCTCTGCTGTTTGCTTTTGATAAAACAGGCCCTGGTGAGTGAACCACCTCTTTTGAGGTCTGGTCGCCGTAAATTGTGGAAATACTGATGCCAACCTGGTATAGGAGTCTTTTCTCTTTGGAATCAAGCAAACATTCAACACAGCACGTCTACATCCAAAGCTCTTATGGACAGGGAGAATGTACATAGACAGCAAGGCACCTGAGTGATGGGATCGAGGACCACCAGGGAGGGACAGCTTATCAGAGATCTTCCACTGCCCAGTCCATTGTTTACTCAGGCATGCTGGGAGCTCAGATGCACTGTAAAGCAACCTGCTCCCTGCTAGCTCTAGGGCCTGTATCTGGTCATTGCCTCTGCCCAGGAAAGGGAGGTCCTGGGGAAGAAAAAGCTTGTCTCAGTCTCCATAGCAAATTATCCTCAAAGCCTCTTCCCCACCCCCGAGTAAGGACAGATCCACATGTAGCCCCATTCAAGCCATACAGACTCCTATATGCCAGGCAAGCTCAACCACATCTATACAGTCCAGCCTTCCTTCTTCCTAGACTGGCCACCTCAGAGACTACTAGGGCCGGAAGAGCTGTATTTTGGGGGATTATTGAGGTTATGTTTATTTATCCAGGTTCGTTCTGGGCCAGGGCAAAATAGGTTCATTTGACAGCCTTAAATAATCATAAAGTCAAGCTACAGGGACCAGGCACTTTTGAACATCATCCTCATGACAACCTTGTGAGGTAGACAACAGTGTCACCACATGACAGAGACTAAGAAACAAGACATGGCTGGTCTAATTGTAGCACTGGAGTCTGAGTCAGACTTACAATTCATACGTTGCTCCCCTCCCCCACCTCTTTCTGCTGTGCTGGAGATCAACTCAGAACTTGGTACATGCTATTCCAGAGCTCACTGAGCAGCCCTCCCAGCCCTTCTTTTTTTGAGACAAAAATCTCACTGTGTAGCCTGGGTGTCAGGCTGGAAACACAAGAGAGTTGATATTACACATAGTTCAAGGCTGAAGGTCATCTCCTGGCTTTGAAAGGTCAGTGTTTTGTTTTCCTTGACCTTCACATCATGGAGGGCAATCTGTTTTACTCAAAGTTCACTGATTTCATTGTTAATCACACCCCAAAACACTTTTACTGAAACAGCCAGAATTTTATTTGCCCAAATGTTTGGGTCCAGCAAGTTAATACATTAAAAATTAAAATTTAATTAAAATTAACAATCACAGACAATGAAACTGACTCAGTCCTTTAAGAATGTGATGTTTGGGGCTAAGATGACTCAGTAGTTAAGAGCACTGACTGCTCCTCCAGGGGACCTGGGTTTGGGTTCCAGCACTCATATGGCAGCTCACAGCAGTCTATAATTCCAGTCCCAGGGGATCTGACACCTTCTTTGGCCTCTGTGGGTACCTGATATGCACAGACATACATGTAAGCAAAACAGCCATTCATATAAAAATACTTTTAAAAAAAGAAGGGGACGTTTATAGGCATTTAAAGACAGGAACCTCACTGGAAGATCTCTGGGTTAAATACATAACCTGTTAAATACATAGATTGGTTAAATACGTAACATACTACTGCAGGGAAGTCACACCACCAACCACCAACATAACTTGCAATGTCATTGGTTCTGTGCTTGTAGCAAGTAGAAGGTATCTTCTCATTGAGAATTAAATAAACCTCAGGTAGGCCTTGTGAACTGTGGTTCCGTATGACAACTGAATGGAAAAGTTGCAGTCTCTTTTAATTGTTTTACATGGGTTCTCTTACCACCTAGTATCCGATGCCTCGCTGACGTAATTACAAGAAAGCATTTTGCCTCGCTGGACAGGCCCAGCGGCCTCCTCTAGGCTCTGCTCTGTCCCACTCTTCTTAGGAGGCAGGTCACTCACCTCTTCTACCCAAATAACCAGAGAGAAAGGGAAGATCACAAAGGGACATCAGCGAAGATGGCACCAGAAAGCGTTCCGGAACCTTGTTTTTGCTTTCCCTTTCACACTCAAAACTCCACTTCCCGTTACAGTGGTCCAAGTGATAGGAAGGCTGACCTGTTCATAGGAACACCTTTTTCTTTACTGGTGGAGTAGACTGAGGCATGGCAGAGCAGAGAGGGAAAAACAGCCCACCCACAGTTCAGCCTCATCTGAGAGCACTCATTTTATCTGAATATTGAGGACCAGTCTGTCCCTTGCAAAGCTTTGCGTTCTTCACTACATCTGGCACCAGGCCTGATGTATTTGGAGCTGGGTGAACTGCAGCTGCATGATTGGAAGGGGATATTATGGGCTCGAGGTTTTGTTAGAAATGGAATCATGCAGGAGAAAACAGTTTGAAATGGGTACACCAATGACTTGCTATTTCAGAGGCCACACTTCGAAGTGGTATCTCGAGGACATGGTACCCTGGAAGGAGTAGCTCTCAAAAGCATAAGAAAACCTTTTCATTAAAAAAAAAAATGTGACCCAGATGGCAGTACCAAATAATAACAATTATGGTGATACATATATATATATGAAACGAAGCCTGACAACGTCTGGCTTTAGATTATAAATTGGCTCATTATCAGGAAAAAGATATTTATTGAAACACAGCAATGATCAATGGGCTCATTATCCTCTTGTGGCAGCCAAGAAGTCCTGAGACACAGTCTGTCGTAAAAGCCAGGCAGTTTTTGTACCAGTCCTATCTGGCTCACAGCCTCTCCACAGGGTTGATTTGTTCCCAGAAGAGGTCCAGGGACAAGAACCGGACTTCAGGATCTTGATCTGATTGTCTGGAAAATAGAACTAATTGAGATGCTCCCCTGGGGGGCTTGCTCCATTAGTGCCTGGTTGAGAGCTCAGCAAGCTTGAGAAGGATGCCTCGGTGTGGCACATGTCTTATTATTTAAATATAAAACCGCATAGTACATAGCCTCCTTCACTGCTTTTCTGGAAAGGATTTTTGTTAGTATATATTAAACATGCACAGCCGTGGGCTTCATTATAACATTTCCTTGCGTGTGTATGATGCATTTTGATCATATCTACCCTGTTACCCTCTCTTGGTCCCCTCCTGTTCCCACTGACCTCCTCTTCCCGTCTAGTCCCCCTTCGATTGCATTCTCATGCATTTTTATCTGTGTGAGCCAGTGAGTTTTAGTTAGGGTTACTTATAGGAACATGACCATCTCACAATAGCTAGAGCACCGAAGGGAACCTCTCTCCCTCAGTCTGCTGCACTTCTTTTGAAGTTTCTGGCTTTTTGTTGTTGTTATTGTTACATTAAGGCTCTTTAAAGACAGTAATTACTTCTATCTGTGCCCCTTGAAACATTTTAAATAGTATTTAGCGTAGAATACATAGAAAAACCCAAATGCCTGCAAGATCATAAACAATCCAAGAGGATTAACCAGGAGACCACCATGAACAATGGTTTATACAGTAAGCAGCCACTGAAGGGGTATCAGGAGCAGAAGTATAGCATGCCGTAGATGGGTTGTTTAGTATTATTGGATCTCAGTGTGCCTACTAGGAAGAATGGGAGCATTGCTTGCTTTGTAGGGAGGCCTTAGGAGTCAGGAACGTAGCAGGTGCTTAGGAAATTATAGAAATCTGGAGCTGGAGAGTTAGCCCAGCGATTAAGAGTACTTGGTACTATTGCAGAGGTTCCAGGTTCAGTTCCCAGCACCCACATGGTGACTCAAAGCCTTCCTAAACTCCAGTTCCAGGTGACCCAACACCATCTTGTGAACTCTAACACTATCAGACATGTACTTGCTACACATACTTACATACATACATACATACATACATACATACATACATACATATAGGCAAAACACTCACATAAAATAACTAAATAAATATAAAAGAATTATACAAATCATTATCCTTTTCCTAGAAACACCAAAGGTAGGAGGTCTGGTAGGGAGCTGTGGACATTTAGGGACTCTCCTTCAGGACATCCTGAGTGGGAACATAGAGAGTAGGTACGTTTCTGGTCATAGACATAGTGGGAGCATTCATACTCAACTGTGGACTCGCTGGCTCCCTTTAGAATAACCAGCAGTGAAGTATACATGCCTGACATGTTCAAGGATGTCAAGAAGCCAGACAATGGGATGAGTGAGGATCAGAAGGATGGGACTGACAGACATACAGGATTCACCGCCTCACTTATAAGTCAGGAACTGAGACTCACAGACATAACACAGCAGTGGTTAGGTACCCAGACAACACACTAAATGGGCTTCGTGTGTGTGTGTGTGTGTGTGTGTGTGTGTGTGTGTGTGTGTGTGTGTGTTTTAAACCTGAAAATTGGGGCTTATCACCCAGGATAACCTAGCCTATGCTGTAATAACGAGTGGTTTCCCAAAACCTCAATTGTACACAATGAATGTCTTCCATAAGTCACCCATGGCTCTGCTTCATAGCTTCATTATCTAAGACACAGGTAGTCAGGACAGTTCACTGTTGGGGACACGACCAGTCATCATGGCATAGTGGAAAGGGAAGATGGTTGTGTTAGTCAATTTTTTTTGGTTGTGACAGAATCAGCTTAAAGGAGAAAGGGGGTTACTTAAACCATGTTTTCACAAGTTTTGGTCCACAGTCACTTGGTACCATTGCTAGGAAGGAGCCTTGGGGCCAGACATCATGATAGGGAGCATGTGGTCTGATGTGGTAGCCAGGAAGCAAGAGAGAAAAGGTGGGGGGTGCCGGGGTCTCAATAGTCCCTTCAGTGGCAAGTCCCCAGTGACATAACTTCGTTGTATCATGCCCCTCTTACAGGTTCTTCCAGCTGTCAGCGACATCAGCTGCGGACAGCACCTTTAACACCTTTGGGAGTCCCTTGAGATACAAACCGCAACAGTGAGAAAGCACACAAAGATATTTTAAAAACTGCGTTTTAGAATTATCTCCTGACACTGTCTGAACTTTATTGGCTAAGGAAAGCCACATGGTCACTCCTTAGTTTCCGCAGGGTGAGGGATGTGGAACACCCACAGGCAGGGAAAATAAAGGAAGGAACCAAAATATTTGACAAACAGTAAATGAACTGATCACAGGTGTTGACAGAGGTCTCTCACAGGTTGCCCTGACAACCAAACAAATTATTTTTATACATGATGTGTGAGTGACACATTAATTATAACACGTATTTGCTATGAATATGATGATTATACAGTGGGTTAGTGACGGGTCTAGTGAGAGAGATCCCAGGTGTACTAATTTGAAAGGCAAAAAATATTTGTGTGTAATGAGAACTATGGATCATAGACAACTGTAGGCCAAATACCTATAAAGCTGATGGGGCGGGGGGGGGGGGATGAGAATAGATGGAGGAAGGGTGAAGGATAATGGAAAAGAAAGGAGTGTTAGTAAGGAGGGGCAGGGAGACAAAGGACGGATAAAGCCCGACTGTGGAACACAGAGTGAAAGAACCTTTAGGGAGACCGGTCTCCGCAGCCTTTAAAGTGCCCTGCCACAGAGGTTCATGTCCTCAGACCCTTCCTCCACCTCCTACTAATGTATTTGCTACGTCATCACAGACATGCAGACTTTCTTCTGTGGCTGTACCTCTGGCCCGCAATCGTTCTTACCAGCCTCGAGTCAGTGCTGGGTGGGAAGCTCAGGGCCTCCCTCACCGTGAAAAGAAATATCTCCTGGGTCTTAGTCATGGGCGATGAGAGCAATTGTGTCTGGGAGGCTGCTGAATGGGGCCAATGTAAGAGCTCACCTTCAAATGTCACCAATGTACCTAATACTCCAGTAGGTTAAAAACTCATCTTGTTTGTAGTTCTAGGTTACCTTATTGTGCCCATTATCTAGATGGGGAAGCTGAGGACACCAAGTTCACAAGCTTCGGTGAGTTCACCCAGTAGCATGGAGTTGATCTGTGCCGTTTGTGAGCATACTGTGACTGCTAATGCCCATTCGAGGGACTACAAGGGTTTTGTGCCTTAATAAAGCAGTGGAATTTTGATTTTAGGACCTGGATATACACAATTTAAGAGTTTAAGCTGAACTTGGTGGTCTAAGTCTGTAATCCTAGTCACCTGGGAGGGTGAGGCAGGAGGATGTCAAGCTCAAAGCTTCACTGGGCTATAGAGTGAGTTCAAGGTCAACTTGGGCTATTTAGTGAGACTCTGTTTCAAAATAAAAAGTAAAAAGAAGGCTGGGGATGTGGTTTAGCTGTAGAGTGCTGTTCTGGTATATGCAAATGGTAGAGGGCTTTCCTGGTATATGCAAAGCCCCGAGTTCAATCCCTGGTGCTACCTTCACAAAATAATAATCAAGAGATCACTGTGAGGGGCTTATTCCTTTCCTCCACACCTAGGAGGAAAATATAAAATAACATATAAATAGCAATTGGCAATTTTTCACTGCTGCTGATTATTTTTACACCGTTGTCTCCAGAAACAGCCAGCACACACATTACCACTTCCTTAGGGCCTGCTGGGGGAAT
Source organism: Peromyscus attwateri (assembly GCA_902168425.1). Taxonomy (NCBI): domain Eukaryota; kingdom Metazoa; phylum Chordata; class Mammalia; order Rodentia; family Cricetidae; genus Peromyscus; species Peromyscus attwateri. Next base: position 19,309 of record CABHPP010120324.1, read on the forward strand.
GGGGGTGGGACTCAGTAAGAGGTTCCTTTTGGAGCAGTGGTACCCCAGAGCCCTGGATGCAGAACTTTCTCCATGATCGTGGCAAGCAACTGTGTCTGCACTGATTGCCTGCTCTGCTCTCCACCAGCCTCCTGTGGACCATCCCTAGCTGTGGCAGCTGGAATTTTATTGCTGAGTCAGACAGTCTGCCCTAATTGCCTGTATCAACCTCCAGCTGTGTCTCTTCCTTAGTCAGGAAAGCTTTTCTCTTAGAGCTTGGAGGCCTGCCTAACTGGATCAGATGCCCAGGTTGGCAGCACTGGCCACCTAGAAGGTCTTCTGTAATGTTTAAGCCCACAGGTTGTGTCTAGAGGAAGATGAGGAGCCTGAATCTTTTATACATCCCTACCAGCTCCACTTCACCGTCCCACACTGTCACAGGCCTGGACACGCTGCCCTTTATGGACTCTATCAAAAGGTCCTTTAGGTTGTGGCTTCTGACTGGGATTCCCTGCTCATGAGTATCCAGGGAGGAGACGTGAGGAAAGTGAGGGAGTGTGTTTCCCTGGCGTCTTCCTGTGGGATATCATCAGTTTTTTTCAGAGAGAAGGTCAGAGCTTCCCTCGAGGGGCCCAAAGCTTGAAATTCTGAATTCTGTTAGGTACTCCTTCCCCTGGCTTTAGGGGTATGCTGCAGATTGAATGGCTGTCTCCAGGTCGTTGCTCTTCCTGGTACCCACCTGCTCTGCCTGGGTGTGACTTGGCAGATGCTTACTTAAGAGGCAGAGTGCATTACTCCTTGCCCTTGACTTGGCTCTATGACCTGCTTTGTCTGAGGATGTGTGTCGGACTGTCTGTACGCCAGGCCAAGCCAGAGTCCTAAGAGGCATGTCGCGTCTCTGTGTGCCCCTGCCCTCTCTAGAAGAGTTTCTCCTGGGCAACTGGTGAGCTTGGAAAGAACATCTGTGGGACTGACCAAAGGTAAGTCAAGTACAGCTAGAAACCAGGTGGAAACGGAGTCCTTAGTAAAGACCAGCTACCTCCAGTCAATCCAGACACCCAGGGAAAGTAGACACTTGGGGCTGCATCTTCCCAAGAGCACCCAATAAAGGGCGGTAGCACCACACTGTTTCTCCCAGAAATTCTTCAGTATCCCTTGTCTCTATAGTCTGTCCTACACTGTAAGTACCTCCTTTATTGAACCCTTGAGGAACCATCCTAATTTGAGTGACACTGAAGGAATGATACAAGCACTGGGCCAGCGCCCCACCACCACCCACCACATCACCGTCAAAGCACAGAAACATGACAGGACCAGATGCTTTCTCTCTTTGTTTCTGGCTGGCTACTCAATATTCTGTTGAAACTTTGGTCTTAGAAGCTCATAGGAGCTTATTTTATTCTTTCCACGCATTAACTTTTAATTTGGAAATATCTTCAAACATACATACAGAGCGAGTTGACGTTATAATGAACACCTATGTACCCATGTCTGGGCTTCAGTGACTGACATTTTGCAAAGTCTTATTTCATCTGCTCCTCTCTTATTTATTTTTTTCTCTTGAAATCTAATGGCCTTTGAATTTGAAGGAGAGCAGGGAGTGGTATATGGGAAGGTTTGGAGTGGAGAAAGGGAAGGGAGAAGTATTGCAATTAAACTATAATCTCAAAAATAACAACAACAAAAAATGGTGCTGGAGAGATGGCTCAGTGGTTAAGAGCACTGGCTGCTCTTCCAGAGGCTCTGGGTTCCATTTCCAGCACCCACATGGCAGCTTATACCTGTCTGTAACTCTAGTTCCAGGGCTTCTGACACCCTCACACAGACATGCAGGCAGGCAAAACACCAGCCAACATGAAATAAAAATAAATTGTATATGTTTACAAAATAACAAAAAATGTAAAAAGAAAGAAGGAAGGAAAGAGAGAGAAAAAAGAAAGGAAGGAGGGAAGGAAGGAAGGAAGGGAGGAAGGAAGGAAGGAAGAAAGAAAGAAAGAAAGGAAGAAATCTAATGCTTTCTAGTTTCAGGGTGTCTGGAAGTCCCACTGCAGGCCTCTGTAGCCATGTGACGTTGCTCCCCTTCCTTCCCTGCTTCTGCTTGCTCTCTCCTGCCCACCAATCTCTTGTGGTGGCTGTTTGCTTGTTTCCTTTCTTTTTTTAAAAAAAATTTTGATGTGTGTGTCTGTGTGTGCATGAGACCAGAAGTTGAATCGAATATCTTTGTCAGTCGCTCTCCACCTTCTTGCTGAAGACAGGGTCTCTCACTGACTCTGGAGTTGACTGGCTAGACTGGCTGGCCAATAAGCCCCTGGATCCTTCTGTGTCCATCCCCCAGAACTAGGATTACATGTACATGCCACTGTACTCAGCTTTCTGGATTCTGGGGACCGAATTCAGGTCTTCATTCTTGAGTGGCAAACACTTTATCAACAAAGACATCTTCTCAGGTCCTATTTCTTATTTTTTAATTCCTGGCCTAGCTCTTTGAAATCAGTGTTCCTGAGCTAGAGAAATGCCTTAGCATGTGAGGTACCTGCCACCAAGCCTGATGACCTGAGTTCAATCCCTGGGATCCATGTGGTAGAAAGAGAGAACCAATTCTTGGGGATGGTTCTCAAATACAACTTTGAAGTATCCTTTCCACAGCTCTTAAATTTCCACTTGTCATTTAGAGATTCTTGTAACATTTGAATTTGTTATTCCTGCCAAAGGAGACAGTCAACATGCTATGTAATTTTTGCGCATGTGCAAGCTCATTAGCATCTCTCTGTTCAAAAGAGGCCCATTTGCCTTGGCAGTGCATATTGTCACCATAGAAATACCAGCAGGGTGAAGTTTCTAACTCTTCTGGAGGACTTTAATGTCCCCAAGGCAGGAATGGTGTGTTACACATCTGTTTATATATCCCCAGTGCCTGGCACATAGGAAACAACGTTTATTTGAACTGCATCTAAATTAGCAATGGGACTAGAGAATAAGACCCAGAGAGGGCACAAATGTCGCCAGCCAATCACGGGGAAAGCTGCCAAACACACCATCTATGAGCTGAAAAGCTGGGGTCCCTCACTCCCTGCAGCAAGAGCCAAGCCTGTCCGACATCAGCCGCACTCTCGAAGCTAGGTGTTCAGGTGGACGGCTGGAATTTTCTTCCTTAAACTTGTCATTCCCCAAGGTTCCTCTGACAGGAACCCAGTGAGATGTCCAACAGAGATAGTTGTCGCCAAACCTGGTAGAGACATTTCTACATACAGCTGAGGATACAGCTGCAGCCCAAGACTTCATTTGTAATGCTTTTTCTCTTTTTAGGGAGGTCAAAACGATCAACAAACAAATAGCAAAGTGAAGCCAGCTTGTTAGGATGCAGACGTAATTAGACAGGAGCCAGGTCACATGGACCTTGGTTTCAATTCTGCTTACTGGTTGTGTGACTCTTAGTGAGTTATGTCTCTCCTCTGAGCCTCGTATTCCTCACTCATGATGTTTTCATTGTAAAAACCAAATGAGATACTATCCACGGAACTGTTTTATATACTCTAGAGCATGGCTCAAGTATTAGGCATAATTGGAATATATTAAAAATTGCATCTAGTCATTTCACAATATTTGTTGTGGAGAAGACTGAATGAGATAATATCCTTGGAAATGTTTTATTCTCTGTAAAGCACTGTTTACATGTTAGCTATAATTAGAATATATTAAAATTACATTTAGTTATTGCTGTGGTTTGGATATGAAGTATCCTGCCCAAACCTGTATGTTCAAGGCTTGGCCACCACTGGGTGGATCCAATCACTGAGACTGAGGACTCTGACTGAATCAGTGGATTAATCCACTGATAAGTTCATAATTTAATGACACTATTAGGGAATGGTTAAAACTAGGATATGGGTCAGGTTCAAGAAAGCAGGTCATAGATCTGTGCCTTCAAAGGGTCTGTCTTTGTCTTTGGCTTCTTCTTGTCTATGATGTTTAATTTTCAGCATGATTTCAGGCCTAAAATGATCCTCTCTGAAATCGGTTTTCTCAAATATTTGTCACAAGAATGAAAACCAACTAGCACAGTCATTCTACAATATGAGCATGCACACACACACCAAGTATGGGACGATACTTTTATATATCAAATTAACCGACGTAAGTGGCTGTAAAGGTTTAGCTTTAATTGCCAACTTGACACAATGTAGAATCATCTGGGAAGCGTCTCCATGAGATATTGTTTACATTGGATTGGCTTATAGACATTTCTGGGTGGAGGTGACTTAATTAAGGTAATTGATGTGGGAAAATCCAGCCTCCTGGGAGTGTCACCATTCCCTAGGAAGGGAAGTGCTGAACTGTATGAGAGTGCATGCATTCATGTCTCACTGTTCTTGACTATGGGTGTGATGTGACTAGTTGCTCGAAGTTCCTGCCTTGACGTCCCCACAGTGGAATTATAAACTGAAATCAGCCCCCTTCTCCCCTAAGTTGCTTTTCATTGGGGTATTTTATCACAGCAATAGAGGTGCAGCTAGGACAGTGTCTATGCATTTGGTCAAGTGCTGTCCTGCATGTGTGTGCGAGGCTGTTTCTGGATGAGATTACCACTGGCTTGGCATACTGAATAAAGCAGACTGCATTCCCTTAATGTAGGTGGGTCTCACGCAACTGACTGAACACCTTAGTAGAACAAAAAGCCAATAAGGGAAGTTCTCTTGCCTGGTTGTTTGAGCTGAGACATGTCTTTTCTTTCCTTTGAACGTAAACAGCTGGCTTTTGTTGGAGATTAGGCTTGCTGCCTTTTCAGTGGAGCTTTTGCTGTAGATTCTCCTGAATCCCAGGCAGCTCTTCAGACTTAGCCCTGACCTCAACACAGGCACTTCTGGCTCCCTAGCTTGCTAACTGCAGCTCTCAGGGCTTTGTAACTTCTATAACTGTATGGCCCAATCCATTCCCTTATCATCTGTCTGTCTGTCTGTCTATCTATCTTATCTCTCTTATCTCTCCTATCTATTTATCTATCTGTCTATCTATCTATCTATCTATCTATCTATCTATCTATCTATCTACCCATCCATCCATCCATCCATCCATCCATCCATCCATCCATCCATCCATCCATCCATCTGGCCATCTGTTGCATCTATTTCATCTTTCTATCTCCTGTTGGTTCTGATTCTTTAGAGACCATTAATACAAATGGTCAAAGTGATGCATATTTTCTCACTACTACATGTTCAGCGTTCTGCTTGGCACTGTGATAGATGTGAAAAATTTTATGTTACAGCTTCCCGACTTTTACAAGCCAATTGGGAGATGAGACTAATCTATTTCTTACTTGCCATGTTTCTTCAGGGATGGAAAAATTCCTGGTGTGAATAGGAACATTTCTTTCTGTTTCTTCTTTCACTCTTTCCAAGAGAAGAATGACATGACTGGTGAGCTTAGGAAAGGGCGCTGAGCAAGGAGGCCCAGCATCTCTGGCTCCTCTCTTTCTGAGCTATGGAGCAGATGGAATGCATGTTTTCCCTGCTCGGCCACAAAGTAGTGCTGTCGTTGGGGTGAATGGAATGGGCATTGAGAGTCTAGCTCTCAGCAACTGTGGGCAGGCTCTGTGGAGAGACTGTGGGAAATGCACTGCACATTGGTAACATCAGCCTTTACTCTTGATCCTGTCTCCTTCTTTAATCACTGTAGTTTAAATCTCCTTCTGTTTATGAGACTAACCTACCGCTTTCTCACATGGTAGACTTACCCTCTAACTCGCTTATCTCTCAACCCTAGATTATTTAGATTAGACCAATGCCTTAGGTATTCCACAAGGTCCCCCAGATGGGCTGTGCTTCTGTGAAGGTATTTTATAAATGTAATCAGTATATACAGTCAGTGGTTCTGTGCTGGCTAGTCTTATGGCAACTTGACATAAGCTAGAGACATCAGAGAGGAAGGAGCCTCAATTGAGAAAATGCCTTTATAATATCCAGCTGTAAGGCATTTTCTTAATTAGTGATTGATGAGGGAGTACCCAACACATTGTGGGTAGGACCATCCTTGGGCTGGTGGTCCTGGGTTCTATAAGAAAGTAGGCTGAGCAAGCCATGAGGATCGAGCTAGTAAGCAGCACCCCTCCATGGCCTCTGCATCAGATACTGCCTCCAGGTTCCTGCCTGCTTGAGTTCCTGTTCTGACTTCATTCTGTGATGAACAGTGTATGGAAGTGTAAGCTGAATAAACCCCTTCCTCCTCAACTTGCTTTTTGGTCATGGGGTTTCATTGCATCAATAGAAACCATAACCAAGACAGGTTCTAAGAAGGGAATATTGCTCTGGAAAAGCTATATTAGCCTTACCCACTTAGTAGAAAAGACTTCAGAACAGAGCTCAGACCTCCTTGAGGAAGTAGATATTACCCATGGAGTACAGCACCAGCTCTTACTAGGCATCTCCAGCCTACCTTTCCTGGTTGTCTGCTCTATCAGTTGCAGGCTTGTCTGGCTGCCAGGCCCTCAATGATGTAGGCCAATTGTAGTACATCTTTTTACATGCTTAGAACATATACATCATACATGCATCCTATTTCTAGTCCTCTGCTAGATTCAGGGGTGGGGAAAAAAGAAGATAACAGCCCCAAACTCCCCCAATCTGCTGCTGAAAAAAAACCTTATTTTACAGACCCCAAATTTTCCATAAACATTGGTTGGAATAAAGACAAAGAACGCCACACATAACAGTGTTCTAAAGGAACCCCTCACTTTGACAGAGGCAGAAATGAGTCACACACAGAGAATATTCTAGACTGTTCTGAGGGACCTGGAATGACAAGCCCATCTGTTTACTCATAATCAACATTCAGACATTTTCCTTTAGCACTTTGGACATGTCTAGAATAGCTGCGTTGAATGCTGTTCCTTCTGAAGTTGGGTCTGCTGTAAATCAGCCTCTATTTGCTTTTCTCCCATGCATGGTTCACATGTTCTCTCCACTTTGCCTTTTCATTATTGACTGGAGACTGGACGTGCTAACTGGTAAGTGCATGGCAGACAGTACGCTACAGATGGAACTGTTTTGTTTTTCCTGAGTTTCAGGGCATTTTTATTTCATGGACAGGACTTAAACTATGAACTGTCACTGGGCTGTGGTGGTGCATGCCTTTAAATCCTAGCCCCTGGCAGGCAGAGGCAGGCAGATCTCTGAGATCAAGGCCAGCCTGATCTACAGAGCATGTTTCAGAACAGCCAGGACTACATGGAGAAATCCCGCCTTAAAAAAACCAAACCAAACAGCAACAGCAAAAACCTCTAAAGTGTCCTCCTGTGGTGTATACCCACTCCTGTCTGTTTTTAAAAGTCTAAAATGTCTAGGCCCCTAGTGATCTCCTCACTGCCTGTGTATGTCAGCACTTTCAGCCAATGACTTGGACAAAATTAATTTTCGATATTTCAAGCCAGTGAAGCTTTGCCCTCTGCTGCCGAAGTTACGTGTTCATTTTTCAAGAGCACAGCGAATTTACAAGCATCCCTGGATTCAGTGTCTGGTAGGCCCTCTGCAATCTCCCCTGCACGTATAACTTAGCAGTTAGGGGTGTATGGGAGTTCATTCTATCATATTCGAAGCTCCTTACATTTGTAGCTACTCTGCCACTTTCTTTGGTGATGCCACCTCTGGCTGTTTAAAAAAAAAAAAAAAAGGCCTCTGGAAGAGACTAGTATAATGAGGTGGATGGG
>CABHPP010120325.1:0-41827 GCA_902168425.1 Peromyscus attwateri
GGTTTATGGAGTTGTGAGCTTTTATTGACTTGCCTGTCTCGGTTTCCCTCTTGTCCTAGTAGGCTTGAGCTTTGCTTTAAGCCATGGCTTATCCCAAGCTCAGCGAGGGGTAGGGCCTTCACCCAAGCACACAGACACCCACACCAACCACTGGGCCATGGACTGACCTCGTCCTTTCTGTAGTCATGTTGCTGGCCTGAAGGTCTTCCTCAGCCTCTCATCGTCCATGTGAGTCCCTCCTTTCACTGCCCCAACACCCCTCTTCCACTGTTTCTCATTGTCTCTGTACGTGGTCTCGTGTGCCGTGTGATCAGGTTGGCCCTTGCAGAAATAGGGGCAATCTCATAGCTGGCTTTCTGTACCAGGCTAGCTCTGCCAGGCTGGCTGTGGTGTTAGGCCACCCACCCTGGCTTTGAGATTCAGTTCTTCATCAGCGAGAGAGCTGACTTGAATGGATTAGAGAAGGCAACACTGTGACATGCTGGAAGGAACCAAGCGCAAACTCAATACCTGGGAATGACTACCGCCATCATAAACAAGGCAGCACTGGCTTGCTTCCCACAAGTGGGGCTGACCGGAAGGAGTATGCAGAAGGACCAGCGTACTGGCACAGGAGACATGTGGATGCAGGGGCAAGCTTTGGAACCTCGGGGAAGCTGATTACTTTCTTTGAGCACCCATGAAATCAGAGTAGTAACTCCATGTTTCAGAGTTGTGGGGAAAGGCAGGGCTGGTCAAAGCAGGCACTTAGGGCATAATACATTGCCTGCTGGCTCAGAGAAACTCTCCAAGAACTGAGGTCATTTCAGTCCCATTGTCAACCACCCACACTGTATTCCAGGAGGTGACAGTTTGGTCTCTATTTACACACCCCTAGGAAAAGGAAGTTTACTCCAGCCTAGTTGGGCAGCTGTGTAAGACACTGGTCATCTATGGATTTCAAACTTGTCTCCCTGTGGCTTCTCTGGGGTCTCTTGCTCTGTCTTGGGGTCCCCAGAGCCACATTCTCTTGTATGTTCTAGGGGTGTGGCTGCTTTGCTCTTCTTCTAACCCACAGAGAACCGGCATGAGTGGGAGATCCATGCCCCTGCCTCACAGCCTTTACTCTTTGTCTAGGCTGGGAGGGGGGACTGCCAGAGGACAAGCACATGTGGGAGTTTAAGCCTGGATAGGCTGGATTGGAGTCTCAAGGCTGGAGTAGGAAGGCTAAGTCATGACAGACCCAGAGGATGAGCCAGGCTTGAGGCTGGGTCCCTAGCTATGGCTGGATTTGGGGGAGTGTGATAACAGTTCCTGCTTCATGGGGGTCTCTAAGAATTAAATGGTCAGAGACACTTTCATGTCCAACCCGGCTTTTGGAATCTGTTAATCTTTTTATCCCCCCTTCCCTGCCGCCAAATCTGTCATCGGTGAATGAGCTAATCCACTGCAGAGAGGCTTCAGACGAGCCAAGCTTTGAAACATTTATTACTCTTTCAGCTTCAAGGTTATTAAAAATTATTTTATGCTTCTTTTAAAATTCATCAGCTGCAGGCAAGCTGGCTGGCTTCATGCCGGTACCGGAAACTGACGAAGTTCTGTGTGCAGCCCCCTTCTCCAGTGGGAAGAACACTGGACACCCAGAGACTTCCAATCGGCCACCCATTTGGCTCTTGGGAGGGCACATCTTAAAATGCCCTTCCAGGGCTATGTCAGTCACCCAGTGTCACACGGCTCCCACTTCCCCTACAGGAGGTAGGGAAATTGGAAGGAAGATAAGCAGAGAACCTGAAGAAAGAAGGAAGTGGGTCATAAACACAGTCTTAGACTGTTTGGTGCTGCTGTAACAGAATGCTTGAGAGTGGATAGCTTATACAGAGTGGAGGTTTATTTCTTACAGTTCTGGAGGTTGGGACTTTCAAAGTCGGCAAATCCATATTTGGTGAGGGACTTTGTATCATCGCATGGAGAATGGCAGGGGGCAGTAACACGTGGAGGGGGAGGGGCGCACTGCACGAATCTGTGTAAGGATTCTTTTAGCTGCAAATGTTGGCCAAGTGCCCCTACTCTGGAAATCCCAAATACAAAATGTTGCAAAATTCAGAACTCTAGAGGCTCCAACAAGAGGAAAATTCCACAGCATGAAATTTTATAGACAAATTGTTAAAAACTCTCTATGACATTACAGGTTGGGTGAAAGGTACATATGAAATAGCAATGAATTTCATGTCTAGACATGGGTCCTACCCCAGGGTTTCTCATCATGTAAATTAACATATTCACAAATCCAAAAAAAGAGCCAGCTCCAAATGCTCATTGTCCGAAGCATTCTGGATAAGGGATGCTGAACCCAAACCACGAACATTGTCTGCAGCTGCAGCCCTCAGACTTGGTGTCTCGAGGAAGGTGAGTCAGGCTGCCTGAGCGAACCGCTCCACAGCCTCGCCCAGCCCAGGCTACCCACCCACTGCTCTCTCAAACTCAGTGAGGGTGCCATCCTCACTGGAGTAAATGGGTAGATGGTCTCAGGATCCATGTAAAGACCAGTGACCCCCAGCAGAGGGGAGAAGGCCATTTCCAGTGACCCTCCCTCAGGTGCTAAACGTTTTTCTCCAAGTCTCTCATGCCTGTGGGTAGTATTAGATTATAGCCCCACTACTGAACAAGACACTGGCAAAAGCCGAGGGCAATTAAATAGCTTCTAGCTCAGTTTCCCAAGAAGCTCATGACTACGTGTGGAGAGGCAGACACAAACCAAGCCGGGATTGTGAATATGGGGAGAAGAGAGTGTGGCAGCCTGACTTCACTGTACATCATAGCTGTGGGGACAAATGTTATCTCCATTTTACAGCAAAGAAATTGAGGCTCAGAGAGGATGAGTGACTTGTCCGGGGTTATAGCTGGCAGAGGAAGAACTGGAATCACATTTCCTCACAGTAAATGTGCTTAGTGTTGTTGCTGCAGTCACAGAAGGGAAGGCTTGGACATCACCTTTCAGTGTTTGCCAAAGGTCAGCCTCTTGCCCACAGTCACTGTGATTTTTTTCCTCACAACTGTCTTGTATCTGCACAATGATCAGCTCAATATTATTATTAAAATTAATTTATTAATTTATCTCAGGGCTGTCAAGATGGCTCAGCAGGGAAAAGGGTCCTGCCACCAAGCCTGATAACCTGTGTTCAATCCCTGTGATTCTCATGGTGGAAGGACAGAACAGGCTCCTGAACATTGTCCTCCGACCTCCACACTTGCATGCGTGCACATGTGCTAAATAAATACATAATAAAATTTAAGTTTTTGTAAAAAGAAACTCAGACTTTACATCAATAATCGCATTTTTAAAATGACATCAAGACACAGACATAAACAGAAGGCCAGCAGTATCTTATACAAATAGGAAGTAAGTCATAACAAGTGTAAAGCAAGCAAGCACTCGTCCTATGTAACAGAGACATCATCACCTGCGGAGTTTAAGAATCATCAATAAGGAGAAAAGGGTCAAAAGCTTGCCAGCACCAAGGAAGCTTCCCCATGGTGAAAGAAGAGAGGAAATGGAGGCAATGTGTACACTGGCTCCTTGTGATGACTCAGTGTCCTTTACAGTTCCACCACCCTCATTGGAGGCCCTCCATATATGGATCTTTGTGAAATATTAATGTAGGCTGCTCTGGATGAGGTTGGTCCTGGTGTGTTCTGTACCTCGTGTGGTCTCAGGAGCATAGCACTCGAATAGGCATGCTCCCTACGACATCTTGGTGCTGACCTGAGCTGGGATTCACTGGGGACTCCTGTGTAGTCAACTGTTTCTATAAAAGGTCGGAAAGTAAATAGTTCAGATGTAAACTATACAGGCTTTGCCATGACAGCTCTGTTCAGCTGGTCTACTATGGTGTAGTCTTGTAGTTGTTGCAGCTGCAGAAAGAGAAGATGTCAATGACCAAACATGACTAGGTTTCAATAAAACTTTATTTTTTCAACACTGAAATTCAAATTTCATGTCATTAAAAATGTCACCAAGTGATGGCTTTCTTTTGATATAACTATTTGAAAATACAAATCATTGGTAGCTCTAGGTGATTTGTCCAAAGCCAGGTGGTCAACTGGCCTTTACTTCAGGACCTGTGTTTGCTGCCAATCTGACCAAAACAACAGCTGTCACTGCCTCCACCAGCGTAGGCTTTCTGAAGCCTGGCTGGGTTCAGTGACGTGCTATAGGTGTCTTGACCCTGTAGGATCATTGTGCAGCAGTTACATAACCTTCAAGTTACATAACCATCCTCGGCCTCTGCTCACAAGATGGGTAGAGGCAGGGGAGTGACCTCCCAGGAGTAGTTTCCCCTCATGCCTGCTGTCTTCAGAGTGATGATGGAACTCAAGGAGGCAAGACTAAGTGTCTATCCTCTGAAGGTCTAGGCCAGGACAGGTTCACTATCATTTCTGACTACATTGTGTTGGCCAAAGCAAGTCATGTGACTGAGGTCAAAGGAAGGGGGGATTTGCCCTAGTCATTTAATGAGAAGAACTCTACAATCACACAACAAAGAATATAGGAAGAAGTAAAAACTGGGTTCAATAATGATATCTATCACTCACCCTCATTACATTAAAATACTGCATTACTCATTGCTATGAAAAGGTTTTGGGGTGTCCTGGGCTTGGTTTCCAAGAAGATGGGGAAGAAACAGACTTTCCTCACCTTCTGTGGGAGTAGGGACATGGCACAGGATGGATTACACTTGTGCAGAGGCGAAGGGGGTAGAGCTTGGTGGCATTTCAATGTGCCAGCCAGCATGCCAATCTCCACCCACTAAGCTCAGCCTGCTCTCTTTCTTGGAACAGCCCCTTGGGGCTCTCAGTACCTTGGATAGCACCTTCGTTCCACACTGCCTGAGAAGAAAAATGTCTGGCTCACGCTTGGGAATTCTTTCTAGGTTTTAAACACATTTGAATAAACAGAGTGATTGCACATACATATAATACAAGGTGCCATTCCTCTGCTTTGCAGTCCTTGCCAGGCTCCGGCAGCCTATGCCTGGCTGGTTTGAATCAGAACGTCTCCATTGGTAAGGGCCCAGTTTGCACTATTTTGGAGGTTGTGGGATGTGGTCCAGCTGGAGGAAGTAGGTCACTAAGGGCAACCTTTCAAAGGTTATAGCCATCTTTGAGGCTGGTTGCTTTCTCTGTTTTCGAATCTTTCAGCACATGAGGAGGCCCCAACACTCACTTTCTCCACCATGAACCCCTCTGTGGCTCCCTGACAATGATGGGCTGAAACCTCCTCAAAACTAGAAGCCGTTCCTTCTGTTCGTTGCTCCTGTGGGGCATTTTGGTCACAGTGATGCAGATGCAATGCACCTGTCCCTACCTCGTGGTCCTGTGTGTACTAGTTGCATTCTGCATTTCTTGCCACGCCCTGCTCACTGTGAACATCACATCCTTTCTCCCATACACACACCATCTTCTACACATAGGTATTTTCACTCAGTCATGGTCCTAGAGGTCATGCGTGTGATAAGCCATCTCAAACGTTGCTAAGCAGAAAGGGGAAATTACTGACTTACATAATGGAATATCCAAAGGCAGAGGGAGCGCCGGGCATGCAAGGTGCTTAAAGAATGTCTTTCCACTCTGGCTCCCTTCTTAGATAGGCACTCTTTCATGTAACAACTAGCAACTCCAGGAAAAAAGAAATGAGAATGTCTGTTTCCTAGATACTCCAGCAAAAGTTCTAGGGCAGCAACTCATTGGCTGATTCGGGTCATGTGTCCACCAGTAAACCTATGTCTGTGGGAGATGAAATGTGTTGATTGACTAAGTGGAATTGACCCTTGCATTTAGGAAGGCATTCACACCACTTAATCCATAAGGACCATGGCTAGGGATTCCCCAAAGAAAATCAGGGTTTGGCTATCAAATATGTTGAGGAACAGCAGCTGGGAACTAAGACAACAGATGCTCCCCCCCCCCCCCCGGCTCTCGAGGGTTCCTGTGTCTGAAATGCCGCTTTCTCTATATAGAAACGCCCCACTCTATCTCTTGGTCCCACCTCTAGCATCACCCCATTTTACTGACCCCACATGACACCCCACAGTAAGTTCCTCCTTTCTCAGTGGCTCTTCCCATCGCACCAGACTCCGATGAAGTTGCCTGTTGGGGCACTTGCCTTTGGAAGATGTTGATGAACTTGACTAACCTCCCCAGGTCCAGAGCTTATGCACTCAGCTTTCAGGGCTTTCTCCAAGTTCCACAGGGCCTAGAGCTGCCTCCTCTGGAGGATCAGTTCCTGTGTCTTGCTTGTTGCCGGGGGTGGTCTCCTGACTGTGGGTGTGCTCACCGCGGAATCTCAGGGATCACAGTGGGTTTTTTCAACATTAGGGTCATCCCCACTGTCCTTCACCCATCTAGAGACCATCCTGGTCTTCTCATTGGACCCAGTCTTGGGGAAATGCTCATCTCTCTCCCTCCTTTGGCCCCCTCTCTTTGCAAAGCCCAGAATTGCCCGGCCTGTCTATACTCACCGACCGCCTTTTCCCCTGGTACTCCCCTCCTCCCGTCTGCTGGTAACTGTGGTGGGTGAATAATTTACAGGATAGCAACTCTAATTCACTCCCTCTCCCTCTCCCTAACTCTCCGTCCCCCTCTTTCCTTTCATCTCCTCCCCCCTCCATCTCCATCTCCTTTCCCTACCCCCTTCTCTCCTGAGTAAGGAACTACCAGGTCGTCCCTGGGTCTCCACTGCCTAAAACAGTTTGTGTCACCAAGTACATGCTCAGTGGATGCTAAATTCAAACACTAGCTTCAATAAAAGGCTACATTACTAAAAAAAAATTCGTCAAGAAATTTCTTTGGCTGTGCAGGCAGCACAGGGTGTGTGGGTGAGTGATGACTTCAGCAGAAATGCCACAGAACGCACGGGTTCTCCATTATTTATGGCACTGAGGAGCCTGTTCCTACATCATGGTGATATATTCTGAGGGTGCCAGGGGAGAGTGTGAGCAGCTTGGCTCCTTAGAGTCCCTGTTGACCCTTTCTGTGCATCTGGGAAGGGGGGTTTGTTTCTCTTTTTGCAGCAATAAAACAACAACACCACTACCACCACAAACAAACAAGCAAAAACAAACAAAAAAACTGGTTTGGAGCTCAGCTCTGCTCCTGCCTGTAAATGCCAGTGTCTTGGCAAGGGTGGGAGTGAAGTCTCCAGGCCTCTGCAGGTTCAGGAGTCTGGGTTAAAGTTCTCCTTTGCTCTCTCTGTGTCTTCTCTGAGTACCATTTTCTCCTCTGTTTGATGGATCCCAGCATCACTGCCCTCATAGGGACCAGGGGCTATCCTAGAGGGTAGGACTCAACCCTGATATATACACAGTGGCTGCCCTACACTCTGCTCTATCTAAGCTGGGTGCAGTTGGCTCTATGTGATTCTGAGTTCTTTGCACTTCCAATCAAGAGCCAGGTTTCTGGATGGCACTGTCGTGCCTTACAAAGGGTTTGTTTGTTTTCACTTGAACTAGTGGGTAGAGGCTGAATAATTATCTGCAAGGATTTCCTTCTTTGTTTAGTAAGGAAGACTGGGAGGGTTTTCAGGCAGCACTTGGGCTTGTTGCAAGAGCAGAGATGGTGTCAATCCTAAGTGCAGGAGCTGTGCTCATATTAGGTGAGAGGTGTGCTGGTCCTGGGGATGTCAGGTGTGCTGGTCCTGGGGATGTTGGGAGTGCTGGTCCTGGGGATGCTGGGAGTGCTGGTCCTGGGGATGTTGGGAGTGCTGGTCCTGGGGATGTTGGGTGTGCTGGTCCTGGGGATACCAGGTGTGCTGGTCCTGGGGATGTTGGGTGTGCTGGTCCTGGGGATGTCAGGTGTGCTGGTTCTGGGGATGTTGGGAGTGCTGGTTCTATGGGTGCAGCATGTGTTTGTTCAGGGTTGGGGCAGAGGCTGTCCATCACTCAAGGACAGAGAGAAGATGCACTTGTGCTGTACACAGAGGATATGTTACTGATCTTAGGTACAGAGGGTATGCTGACCTTTGAATCAGAGAAAGAATGGGTGGTTCTATGGGCAGAGAGTATTTGGGCCCTGGAGACAGAGGTTTCCCTGACCTTTTAGGCTATTTACAGACTCTACAGCCTTGTGTTTTCACCTTTGGCTTGGACACCCTAGAATGGTTGAGGATAGGATGGCCTTTGGTGTTTCCGCCTTTAGGTGCAGAATGATTTCTCATTTGAGATGCCTCCCATGATGCTCTATGCTGATTATGGGGCCTTGTGGTCACAGATGCTTAACAAACAATTGTGGAATTAATGATGTGATGAGAAAATGACCTCACATTTGGTACGAGTGGTGTTAACTGTGTGTGTGCGCTTGGCTAAGGGTCTATTCCCTCTGAACAACAATTTCCTCCCTAATGTAACTGGGTGTCACACCCCTGCATGTGTGAAGTGTTTGAGGGTTAAACACAAACATCGTAGGAGGCATCTTGCACATAGTCAGCCCTCAACCCCCAGTGGTTGTTCCCTGCACAGAGTCAGCCCTCAGCCCAGAGTGGGTGCTACCTCTTGGGACCCAGCCACTTCAGAAGATTCCACCATCTTCTTCCTTATCCTCTAGAATAGTCTATCCATTATTTTCAGTTTCTTTAAAGATGTGTAACTTTTTTGTGGTAAGAGCACAATATGAAGCTTACCGCATGAACAGAATTTTAAGTGTGGACTGCCATGTGGTTACCTGTGGTCTCCACGGGGCACAACAGATCACTAGAACCTGTTCACCTGTTTAAAAAGTCATGGTTCTGGATATAGAAGGCGGGACCTCAAGCGCAGTAGACAAGCACTCTGTCACCGAGCTACCCCTGCTCCGTTCCTCTCGCTTTTATAGCTATTGATCAGTAGCTCAGCGTCTCCTCTCCCCCAGCCCCTGGTGGCCACCAGTCTCCTCTTTGCATTTGAGTTTGGCTGTTTTAACTTAAGTAAATAATTTTCTCCTTAAATACTGCCTTCTAGATAAGGAAAATGTTCTTATTTAATTTGACTGTTTTCCTGTTTGTTTAATTACTACCATTAAAATGCTAATAACTGTCTCCAAGTCTTTTGTGGCACGTGATAGTTTGGCTCCATTTTGGGTTCCTGTATTTGTCAAGGCTGTAGCAAGTATCAGAGTTCCAATTCAAGCTGGCCCAAGGCAAAGGGGACACTTACTTATTTCTCTAAGTGTACTGCCGGGTTGCCGTGGCCAAAGTCGAGGTTGTTCCAGAGAATCAAAGGATGGCACAGGGCTTCCAATCCCCACCCCCACCTCTCTGTGTGCTGTCCTCACTGGGACACAGCTGACTTTTGCTTCAGCCTCATCCTCTCCATAGTCCCACTAAAGGAGATGCCAAGAGTTTGGGGAAATCCCACAGAGGCAGGGTGTGACATCCTCACCATCCTGCTGAGATATGTGCCTGGAGCTGGGGAGTTAGGAAGAACCCAGAGTGAACCAGCAGGAAGCTGTGCTATCCAAGGAAGAGGACCAGAAGAAGGATGTGAGATGTTTGTTGTACTGGTGACAAAACCACCTATGTCCACTGCTTTTCAGTCAGCAGATAACACAACCCTTTCTCACAAGTGCTTCCTTTGGACAATGGAGCCTAGGTATCACATTGGCCAAGAAGCCCTCTGGAACAAGGTCTCTTGTGTTGACTTCTGGACCTGTCTAGATGCACATGAAGACTGGCATTAGCACCTGGGCCAGAATGGTGGAACTTTCGGTTCTTCACCTGCAAGGTGAGGTAGGTAACTCCATGGACATGTTTGGAGAGTTTGATGGATGATGACCATGAAGAAAGTGCTCAGCAGATCCCTGTATGGTCTTGACAAAGTCTTGTCTGCTCTTTGGAACCAGGTATCTTGGTATGCAATGAGATACCGACTCTGCACCCATGGTGAGGCATGCAACGGGCACCCACAGTGGGACATTCAGGGACACTCAGTAAATGGAGTTAAAGAAGACAGACATTCTTGTTTCACCAGGGCCTCTTCCCTTCTCACTTTTACCAAGTGCAGAGCTGTTTAGAAAGATCAGGCACCCTGAGAGGCAAACTCGCTCCTCCACAACCACACAGCTAAGGGCAGAGACTGGCTCTGAGCTCACAAGCTCCCACAGTTGCTTTCAGGTACCATCCAGCTGCTTGCTGTGCACCCTCTCCTTTAAGTTGTCTTAGTCTGTTTTATGTTACTGGCACAAAATATCTGAGACTGGGTGATCTGTAGAAGACAAAAGTTTATTTGGCACAGGGTCCTGGATACCAGGGTGTCCCTGAGCTTGTAGTTAGCATCTGGTGAGGGCCTTGTGCTGCCTCATGGCGTGGTGGAGGTTTGGGTGTGGTGAGACAGTGAAGGCATGCTCTAGGTAGCTCAGGTCTGCTCCCTCTGCTTAAAGAGAGGCTAGTGTAGCCGGCCAGTGGTGGCGCACGCCTTTAATCCCAGCACTTGGGAGGCAGAGGCAGGCGGATCTCTGAGTTTGAGGCCAGCCTTGTCTACAGAGTGAGTTCCAGGACAGCCAAAGCTATGCAGAGAAACTCTGTCTCAAACAAAACAAAACAAAACAACAACAACAACAACAACATCATCATCAACAACAAAAAACCCCCAAACCAAATCAAACAAAAACAAAAACAAAAGCTGATAATGCTATCTTGGGGGCCGTACCTCGTGACCTTATTTCACCCTAATTATTTCCCAAATGCCCCATCTCCAAATACATTGACATTTGAATTTGGGGATTAGGTTTCCAACACTGAATTTTTGGGGGCACACATGCAAGCCACAGCAAAGCCCCATTTGTCCATCCCCGGTCTTCTAGATGGCTCTCAGCACCTGGAGTCACAATTCTGTGTCTGTGCCTGCCTTCCCTCACTGGCCTGAGACTCAGGCTGATGTGGCTCCTTGTCCTTGGTCCTGATGTACTGGGAGTGAAGATGGCTCTCCCTGATGCTGTGTCTTATCAAGTTTTCACCTTGGACCTTGGGCAGGGTCCTGAAGCTCCTTCGCCTCAGTTTTGAATTCTGTGAAATGAGACTAGCAGTACCTTCTCCCACGTGTTGCTGGTGGGATTAGCAGTCGGTTAATAACAACAGTGGAACGTTATTTGACAAATGAGGGCTTACTCATCTGCAACTATCCCTTAAGGCCAACACTAGAATCATCATCAGTCGATGCATATGGAACTGAGACTCCTGGTTGCTGGAAGCTATACTGCTGGTACCTACACCGTGCACAGTGGGACCCTGTAAGTGGTGATTACAGCATCAACAGCTATGTGGAAGGAAGGGCCACCCGGCCTCAGCACAGCCCTGGTTTGCCCCCGGCCTTGTTTGGCAAACTCAGGAGAGCTGTGGCTCTGTAGGTTACTGAGACCTGAGTGTCCATGAAGGACTCTGGACACCCAGGCTGGGCGTGGCTTCTGGAGCAGAGCAGGGTAGGAGCCTTGATCCACTGGTTCCAAGCAGCAGGCTCATAGAGTCTGGAGAAAGGAATGCACTCTGCCTTTCACCCCAAGTTTCCCTCTCAGCCCACTCTTTGCAGCACCTCGTCTTTCCTGTGGAAGAGGCTGTGGTGACCAGATCTGCCCTCTTCAGAAACACGACAGTGCTTAGAAGAAAGGCCTGAGAGATGCAAAGCCCGGGTGGCCTGGGCTGCGATCCCTGCTCTGGTACCCACTGGTGGTTAGACCCTGTCCAAGCCATCTTCCTTGGGAAAGGGCCTGGTATCTGATAGGTGTTCAGAAGTTCATCTCCTTCTTTCTGTCACCCCTTTTAACCTCAGACATTTATGGAGGATCACTCTCCTTGCAGACACTCCTTAGAACCCACCGGAGACTGCAGGCCCTCAAAGAACTGGAGAATTCAAAGCTGGAACAAGGACTGAAGCTAGCTCCAATAGGCTGCCTGCCCCAGGGTCAGTGTTCTGGGCCAGCTATACCTACCTGTCCCTATGGTGAGGACATAACCTCCGAAAGTCAGAGGTCCCAGCATAGGTGACCCAGTGGGAGAGAGACAGACACCTGGCCTGACCACTGTGCCCACTTGCACCTTACCTCCTGCCAGTCCCACCCACTCCCACCAGGTCTGAAAGAGGCTCTCTGTTTCTTCCCTCTTTGGCCTTGACTGGGGGTCATGGTACTCAGTGAGAGCTCTGGAGGCCCTGGAATCTTGACTTTGCCTTCAGAACACAGTGCACCTGTTGAGGACTCCTCAGAAAACAGCTGGTATACTCAGGGTTAAGGGCTCCATAGAAATGTAGGTGGGGGCAGTAGGTTGGGGACCCATGAATGTCCGGGAGGAGCAGTACCCAGCCAAGATTTCTGGGAGGATGGAGAAAAGGCAAGTTTATGTGGTAGACTGGGTCCCACCGTCATCAGGAGAGTGATCGGCCAGATGCGAGGTGTGCACCTTGTCTCTTGACATGAGTATGAGGTAGAGATGGTAAGGGCTCAGGCACTAGGCCCCTCGAGGATGCTTCCTGATTGACTGTGTCTGGGACAAATCTCAGGGACCCAGCTTCTTCTCTGGGGGATGGCCAAGACCTTGCAGAGATTTCAGAATGAGGAGCCCCGCCTGGCTTTTTGTGCCCTGTGAAGTCTAGGTCGTGGTAACCTCTGGCAAGGGGCCAATGGCACTTCTCTTCTCCTGCTCAGACAGCAGCTGCTGGCCTTCCTGCAGTTTCAGATCTGGTTCTGACAGACTCATGGAAGGCTGTGTTCTCACTGGAGATGAGCGATCAGAGAGAAGACCAGGGTGACAGAGGTGAAAGGGTCCATGAGTCGAGGGCGCTGAAGGCAGTACCATAGAGGAGGTGGCTATATTAGGAGGTCTGGGTCCCTTAGGACAATTGGGATGCAATTGTCACCAGAAAAAGAGACAAGGATTCAGGACTAAATGCACAGCTGTCCTCAGCAGGGGCCAGGACCGGCTGCCAGACTCCATGCTGATGTTTTTCCTTCTGACTGAGAACTGAGGGCTCTCCTGTCCTTGAGTGAGGCCATCTGCACAGATGCCCCTGTTCCTGTCTGAGCGCCCTTGGTGCCTGTTGACAGAGTTGAAGAGTTTCAGGAGGCTGAATAACGACCCCCGGGGATGTTCATCTCCTTATCCCTGGGTCAATGAACATGCTGCCTTCCATTGCGAAGGGGAACGGCAAAGATAAGTTAGGGGTCTGAAGAAGGGAGGCTACCCTGGCTTATCTGTGTAAGCCAGGCATGTGCTGCACAGTGGCCGCGTTTTGGTCAATGACTAATCACAGGATAAAAACAAGCTGAAAAGCCCATCACTTTGTACCTCTTTAGCTGTCCTAACATCATGGCATAATGCTTCACTCATAGGGTGAGGCTGAGACATATAAACCATTGCACTGCTTGGTCATTGCCAAGTGCAGCATATAGGATGATGGACAGGGCCGAGAACTTGATAGTAACAATCAATACCCAGGGGACCCAGTTTGTGTATTTCCTATACTGTAACATTGGCTATTATTTTAGGGTACACTCTGTGTACTTATGAGAAGATAGAATTTATCACTCTACAGTATTCACACTGTAGTGCCATGCCATCCTGGCACTGTTCTGAGAGGGTGTCCTCACTGCGAAGGTGACATGGGGGGGGGGAAGATGTGGGGACAGAAGAGGGTGGAGGGATGCTGTTATTATGGCCGGAAGCAAGGATGTAGACAGCCTCCAGATGCTGGAAAAGGCCAGGAGCCTCTCAAGGGGCACACCACTTGAGGAGGAGAGGAGAAGGCATATGCCTGTACCATAATTTAACTCTTTGGGTCCCCACCAGGCCTCCTGGCTGAACTGGCATCTGTGTTGTTTTAAGCCCTTAAGTCTGCGGTCATTTGTTAAAGCAGCAGAGGAAATGGAAGAAACACCGTAGTAGCAGACATATCACTTTGTGGATGCCTTGCTTCATAATGACCTCCCCCTTCATCAGCCAAAGATAGAACCATCTCCCAAGGGCTCTCAACTAATGGTCTCTTTCCTCACCATCAGCCCCACCCCACTGGGCCGGTTAGCTATGAACTGACATCTGTGACTACCTGAGATTTACTTTGACCGTCTCCTCTGTCAAGACATTCCCTCACATCTTATAGGCCTCAGCATCAGGACCATCTCCTCTGAGAAGTCTGACACACACCCCTTTGATGCTTTATCAGCTCCTTTTTTGCACATTACCTACTGGCATGAATCACACTGGAGTGTAAGTCAGTGCTCCTTTGGTGTCTGTGGTGACTGGAAGCCAAATGCACAAGGACTGTGTCAATTCGGTGTGAGCCCAGCACAAAGCACACAGTAAGCAAACACTTGCCAGATGAACGTGCGGATGACAACAGATGGACCACTAGAAATGTGGGGGTCAGGCAGAAACTCCTAAAGATAGCCATCGGGAATCCCTCTTGACGGCTGGCTTCTCCGCAGATTGCTTTTCTCTGAGTTCCCGCCTTCCTTGGCATTAATGTGGCCACAGCTGTGTTCTGAGCTCTGCCCTGGTGGATGGAAGTGGTAGACATTGAGACGTTGAAGCAAATCCCTCCTCATTTTCTCTTCCCCACAGCCAGAAGAAAGGCTACTTTTCTTCAAGGGGAACTGGCTGCTGAGATGGAAGCCTGACCAGGATCATCATGAAGAACCTCCATTTATCAGGACTAAGGGGCCCAGGGACTTCCATGTGAAGAAGGAACCAAGTTCTGATGTTCTGAGCACTTTGGGTCCACTTATCTCAGCATCTTGCATTACTATAATTAATGCAAACAGCATCTGGGAGTGAGAACGTTGCCATAACAACAAACCTAAATCACGTGGGACTGGCCCAGGGAATGGGCAGTGGGAGGAGAGGGCATAGAGATCTCAGGTAGGGAAGCAGGGACTTACTGTGTGGTTGCAGAATATTTAATGATCTGTCTCTTCAAGTAATTTGGAAGATCAAGGGCTATGGCCCTGGGGAGGTGAGAAGCCCAAAATCTCCTGTGTACCTGTCCACCTGTGCTGTGCTGTCCATAGTGTACTATTCTAAAATCATCCTGAGCCCAGGGGAGAACTGTCCAGGATGTGAGCAGGAATGGAAGAACATCATCAAAAATGAGTCCTCTCTGGGCCATTTTTTTTTATGCTTATGTTTGCAAATCAGAGATTTCTATAGGGCTTGAATACCCATAAGTCCCCGGGTCTAATTTCACAACAGCTCTCTCTGTACTAACGTATGATTTTGGTAAATATCACCTTTGGATATAAATAGGATTCTGGACCCACACGTTGGCTGAGTCTCCAGTGGCAGGCATGGGCTGCACTGAGTCACATTCTCTCTAAATGTCTCATCCTGGAATCTACGGCCTGGGTCTGCAGGTGGAGAGCTGGGTCTGAGGGAAGCAGATGACTATGAGCTTTAACATTTACGATTTGTCAGGACCACACAGCTATTGAATGGGGGCTCCCGGGAAGCCAGCCCTCCTGGTTCTAGGAACTTGTCATTTAATGGCCAGTGGTGCATCGGACCCCTGTTTCACCGGAGCCTGGTGATTGAGAAAGAGTGTGCACACGTGTGACTGTGCTCACGATTGCTGTATGGTAGTGTTATGATGACTGAGTCTATATCCCTGTTCTTTGTTAGGGAAGCACTGCTGGATGGGGGGGGGGGCAACCGAGGGCATGTGAGCTTGTCCAGCAATCTTTACTGGTGATACAGCTGGACTCAGAGGAGCCAAGGACCTGCCAGTGTCCACACAGCAAACAACTGTCAAGCCATGGGAATAGCAGCCGCTGCAACTCATGTTTCCGCACAAAGGGCTCTCTCTTCCACTCGGGCATTTGCTCACTCCACTTGGTTTTCCACAGGCCTTGCCTCTCAGCCAGCTCTGCACACTCCCAAGGAAGAACATTGCCTGTTTCTTCCCCATGCTCACCTTTCCATACTTTCTGATACAGAGTCCGACCCAGTGATCAGAGAGGGTGTGTGTATGTGTGTGTGTGTGTGTGTGTGTGTGTGTGTGTGTGTGTGTGTGTGTGGTGGTGGTGGGGAGACTTGATTCTCAACCCAGACTGGCTGTATTGGCTTGTGACATGAAGCTTGCCTGGCCTTGAGCTACCCAGATCCCTTCCCCAACTCCCTGGGGGAATTTACCCTTTCTCCATTACATATGGCATTGTCCTGGGGTTGCTCATCAGGATGCCTTGTGTTCTTCAGGCTAGCCAGCTGGGGTTGGGTGTGACCTGTCGCCAGGGATTTTGACTCACAGCCTGTCACAGATCATTCATCACAGAAGTGGTTACCCTGACTGAGAGAAGAAGCCCCAGCCCCAGGCTGCCTCAGCACATACTGAATTCAACCCTCCAGCCTCTGCTCATTTTTCTCAGCTTCTGGACATCTTTCTGATAGATGAACTTCACTCAAGTCAGCGTGTAGGGCTTGCAGCACGTTTCCTGCAGAGGGAAGCTCAGGCAGACGGTAGGACAGTGTTTCACAAAGCCTTCCTCTAAGCACCACAGTGTGGGGACACACTTTCTGATCACTGACTGCGAGGGCCCCCATGGGGCGTCCTGGGGCTGCTGGGAGGCAGTGGAGAGACCTGCCCTCAGCCAGTCTGTGCTATGCTGTTCATATGAGAGAAACTCCTAACTGCTAATTTACTTGGCACCCAGAAGGCTTTGCTCTAGTATCCTCTCATTTTCCTTTGCTATAAAATTGAGAAACGGCCCAGGCTGCCTTTTCTGATTGAAGTTCAAGCCACTGTTAAGAGGCAATAAACCAGAGCTGTTCTTAACAGAATTTTGGGGTTGGCATTTTCAGCTCCCCTCCCCTCAGCTTAAGTTGGGCTAATGTGGCATCTTTTAGAAATAGAACAGCAAATTAGCCAGTTACAAACTTGTGTTTGGCAGATGAATGGCTGCCAAAAACTCTGAAGGGCATAAAAACAGTCTTGCATGGAGAAGTTAGGACTTGAAGGGGAAAGAATTTACCTAAATTCCCACAGCGTGAATGGAAATGGTAGAGATGCCATGGTGGTAGATGCTGCATCTACCTGGCTTCTCTGCCTTGGTTTCCTTCCATTTAACCTAGTAGCTAAGATTCTGTAAGCCTCACATGGGATGGGTTTCTGCCCGGTTTAGGTGATGCAGGTGCTTGCCTGATGGGCACCATGGTCCAGCACTGCCCCCTGGTGGACGCTCATGCCCTGACACATAGAGTGCTGGCAGTTAAGCAGGTACTTTCAGGATGGTTAGATGTAGGCATGTTGGAGACTATCCTGGTGGCATAGCCTCTGGGTTTGGAAGAAATGACTGTTTCAGCCGGGTGAGACACACTATAGCTGTTGCAGTTCTTGCTTACTCGTGGGACACATACTCATTATTAATTCATTTACTATTGTCTACAGAGACACCTGCCTTTTCCTGGCTGAAATGATGAAGAATGGACACAGACCTTGCTCTAGCCTCATAGGAGGATTAGACCCACAGACAGATGGCCACTATGTAAAGAAATTGTACACCTTTAGCCAATCCATGCCCTTAGCTGGGGCATGATGGGAGCCCCAGATAAGATGGGAGCAGTGCTATAATTGGGATGTAGAATGTCCCCTAAAGATCCATGTGTAAAGGCATGGTCCCCAAGTCCATGGCACTATTGGCCAATCAGTACTTATTCTGACACTAGGCATGCCCAGGCCTTTCCTTGGCCCTGGTGTCTGTAAGGTGACCAGGCTGGCAGCCCCAGGAGAGCTACTTTAGAGGGGCAGGACCTCCTGAGAGGAGTTAGCAGGTGGAGCTGTCGTCAGGCAGGAAGTCCACTGACTCTAGTCCACCCTTAGCTAACTCTCATGTTCCCAGTTATTTATCAACACTGTCTCTGGGCTTCCTGTGAGCTGACCTTACTCAGGGCAAGGCCAGGCTGGGTATCTTGGTCGTGAGGTACCAGTCCTCAGGACAGTTGGGGAGTCCATACAGCATGGAGGGACATTCTGAGACAGGGCCCCAGCAGTGACAGCACTCAGGGAAGGGGGAAGGGGCAGGGCAAGAACTGGCCAAGTGTGGGTGTTGGGCCTGAAGAACCTGCTGCTCATAATTCCTGGATCTCAATGGCCCAGAAGTGGGCTGGTTGGTGTAAGGTTTGGACAGAAAGCCAAAGGGAGAGCCCCCCACCTCATGGCTGGGGTAGCCTTGTGGGGATAGGAAGGAATCTGGCTTCACCTTATCAGTCTGGCCCCTGGGATACAGGCCAGGCTTCCATTCTCTCAGGAAGGGGTTTCCACCCGTCTCAGCCCCCAGGAGGCAGCAGGCCGGGTACTCAGAGGTGGGAGGGAGGAAACGCTTCTCTGGCCCAGCCTTGTAATTAGACCCTTCAATTGCAATTACTTTTGCAATTAGCCCAGCTGGTAATTGGAACTGGAGGTGGTAATTTCTGTCCTTCACAGAAGCTTCCTTTGAATTGGGCTTTACTTATCTGTCCAGGATGTTGGGTAGTGCTCTAGGGAGCACTCAATTCTTGGGAGCAGCTCTTAGAGCACAGCCTTGGGCTTGGCACAGTAGAAAGCACAAGGATTCTCCTGGGTCCCCAAAGCTAGGGCCTAGGTTATGGTGAGCAGGCGCTTTATGGGCTTCTCAGCAAAGGGTAAGTCTGTTCTTGAGCTTTGGAAAGGCAACATCCCAACCACCTCAATAACCGAAAGTCATGAACCAAGCCAATGCAGGCAGACAGCCTCTACGATAGCCTACACTTCCAGTATTTGTGTCCTGGTGTCATCTTCTCTGAGTGTAGGGTGGTGTGGTGGCTGCTTTGAATCATTAGAACATGACAAAGGTCGCTATGATATTTGTCTCATTTGTCTCTGGGGTTTATGTGTTAGAAGCTTAATGTCCAAGTTCATGGGTCAATGGTATTTGGAGGCAGGACATTTGGGAGGCAATAAAGGTTGAGTGAAGTAGGAGCCTGGGCAGTAGGGTGGGCAGGAGGGTGGGCCTTGGTGTTCTTATTACAGCTTTCTAAGGAAAGGAGGGCTAAGCTAGGAGGCTCCCTTGGTCTTGCGTGATACCCTGTGATATCATGTTAGGATGCGGCCAAGGTCCTCACTGTTGACTGGTGTCCTGCTGCTTAGACTTCCCAGTCTTTTGTACATGACCAAACAAACATACTTCTTCATGAATTACCTATTTGTGCAGCAGTAAATGACTAAGTGAAAGGTTATAGAGGAGAAAAGAGCTCCCTTCCATTTTATTCCACTTTTAGAAACACTGAAAACTTCTGTGACTCTAGTCAACAGAAATGTGGGGATTTCTCTTTTTTGAGCAAGCAGTCCTGTTGTGGAATATTAATTTAAGATGTGTTACATTTGCTTAGCTATGGAACATTTGTTTAATGATGCAAAGATGTGTTGCATTCTTTTATGTTGCATTTGTTTAACTCTGTGAAGCTGTGTTACTGTGCCTGTTTAAAACACCTGATTGGTCTAATAAAGAGCTGAATGGCCAATAGCGAGGCAGGAGAAAGGATAGGCAGAGCTGGCAGGCAGAGAGGATAAATAGAAGCAGAAATATGGGAAGAGATATGAAGGATTAAGAAAAGAAGGGGCCAGCCACCCAGCAACACAGCCAGCCATGGAGTAAGAAGTAAAGAAAGGTATACAGAAATAGAGAAAGATAAAAGTCCAGAGGCAAAAGGTAGATGGGTTCATTTAAGTTAAGAAAAACTGGCTAGAAACAAGCCAAGTGAATGCTGGGCATTTACAAGAAAGAATAAGCCTCCAGGTGATTTATTTGGGAGCTGGGTGGCGGGCCGCTAAAGAGCTAAGAGTCAAAAAACAACCAACTATACAGTCCTATAGATTCTGCAGCAGGTACAAGTGCCTTTCATTCAGTACTGACACCGTCTTTTTGGAGGGAGCAGTAGCTACTGCAGACTGAGTCTCAGCCCCAATACTGACCCCCACTTCAGACACCAGCCTCAGGTACAGGCTGAAGCCTGAGTTCCTGACAGACTGGCTGCAGATTGGGTTTTCATGGTCACCTCCCTGCGTTTGATGACTTTGTTAATGGTGCTTACATAATTCAGGAAAACATGTTTACTAGCGTATTACCTGCTGATGAGCAGCAGATGGAGACATGGGCAGGGCAAGGCCTGAGGAGAGGGACTCGGAGCTTCGGGTGTCATCTCCACGGCATCTGCACAGACTCAGGGATCTGGAAACTCCACAAAGTCCTTTTTTGTTTTTGGAAGTCCATTGCTCAGGCATAATTGCATACATAATGAACCATCAGTAAAAAAACGTAACCTTCAGTCTCTTTCCCTTCTCCAGAGGTTGGGGGAAGGGACTGAAAGTCATGCCCTGGTCTTTTTTTTAGTGACTAGTACCCATCCTGAAGCCATGTCATGCCTCTAGAGACCAGTAATTTATTAGAATACAAAAGACATCCTTATTAGTCCCCAACTCCAAGGGTTTTAGGCGCTCTGTGTCAGGACACAGGTGAAAGTCGAACGCATATTTCACCATGTCCTGGTATACTTCATGGTAGCTTACAGTCAGGGTTCTCTAGTGGAGCAGGACCTGTAGAATGAAAACACAGTACAAAGGGAGCTTAGTTGATTGGCTCACACAATATAATCTGGGCAGGTCAACAAAGGCTATCTGTATACCGAAGAAGCTGAGAACATGAGAGGAGCTCACTCCACAAGGCTGGATACCTCAGCATTCCCAATCCAGTGCCAAAGGCCTGGAGGATCCTGGAGAACTACTGCTCTTTCAGTTTGTGTTGGAAGCCCAAAGAGGTTCAGTTCTGATGTCATCAAAGATAGCAGCAGCAGCAGCAGCAGCAGAACAGATGAACTCAACCAGCAAGACACCAAGACAATTAATCCCAGCACTTGGGAGGTAGAGGCAGGCGGATCTCTGTGAGTTTGAGGCCAGCCTGGGCTACCAAGTGAGTTCCAGGAAAGGCACAAAACTACACAGAGAAACCCTGTCTTGAAAAACAAACAAACAAACAAACAAACAAACAACAACAAAAAAAGACACCAAGACAGGCAGGCAAAGAACAACATTTTTTTTTTTAAACTATAAAAAAAAGTGGCTCTTCCCAGTTCAATAATTTCAACAGACCTAGTCACGTCTCCCTCACAGGTGTCCTCAGAGGATTGAGTCATGGGTAACTCTAGACCTTGTCAAGTTGATAGTCAATAGTAACCATCACAGTCACAAAGTCGGTAGCTTTCGTTTTTCTATCAATCCCTTCATGACCTCTTTGCTTTCCCCCTCTGATAAAGCAAGCTGCCACGTGGAGGGATCTTTTGCAAGGGAATGAAGATGGTCTCTGAGTGAGAGATACTGAGATGCAGAGGCCCTCAGTCATGGCCTTTGAGAAGGAGACCAACAACCACTGACTGAGCTTGACAGCCAACCAGCCCCGTTCTCACCAAGCCGTGAGATGGGACTATAGCCCCGCTGAGGTTGGCTATAGCCCTGCTGAGGTTGACTATAGCCCTGCTGAGGTTGGCTATAGCCCAAGCTGAGGTTGGCTATAGCCCCGCTGAGAGATCAGGGACACAAAAGCCACCTGAGCAGTTGCAGGACTCCTGACCACTGTGCTGTTTTAAGCTACTGCGTTTTAGTGAATAATCTGTTGATTAAACAGCATTGTATAACTGATATGCAAATTATTGAATATGCTCTATTCTCTGACCTCACAAACATACAGTTGTCCTTCAACATCATGGAAGTTTAGTTTTATAATCTCCCTAAACAAAATGCAAATTACTTGTATAAAATGGTGTCCTATTTGCATATAATCTCTTCAATCCTTCCATAGACTTTATTAGGTAGTCTTTATGTAATTTATAATTTGTTATACAATATAGGTGCATTCAAATAGCTGTTATACTGTCTTGCTTAGGGAGCAATGATGATAAAAATGCTGTATGTTTTCAGTACAAATCATACTTTTTTTCAGATATTTTTTTCAAATGACTTTGATCATTGGTTGGTTGAATCCATGGATGTAGAATCTAAGGATATGGAGTCCCCATTGTACTGTCAAAACTAACCTGGAAATTCAGGTTTATATTTAATATCTTTGGGCTTTTTGAGGTACTGCACCAGAACAAAGAAGATGAGGGAGATGGACTATGGCACGAGGCTGTCTCCTGTCTCTTCCTAACTTGGATTCATCCAATAGACCTCATTACATGTCTAAGGGCTAAAACCCCTTCCACCTGTTCCTTGGGTCTAATCACGTGCACACCATCAGTATGGCTCACCCTTGGGAGCTGGATCAGAAGAAAAGGCCTGGATAGCCCTAGAGGTGGGTTTTAGTACTGCTCTAGTTTGAATCTTGAATTCAAAGGCTCTGGTTTTGGAAGCTTGGTTCCCAGGTAATGTCACTGGGAAGTGATGACAACTTAGAGAGGTGAAGTTTAGTTAGAGGAAATCAAGTCATTAGGAGCAACTGGTGAAGGAGAGATTGGGACATTGACTGTTCCCTTTTGCTTCCTGGCCATGAGATGGTTGGTTTTGCTTAGTCATGAGCTTGGCACTGGGACCACCCAACTGTGAACTAGAATGTCCAAAATTGTGAGCCTAAACAGACCTTTTTCTTACTAAGTTGATTGTCTCAGATATTTTGTTATTGGATAGAATGATAACTAATAAATACCGTTTGATTTAGCAAATCTTATGCCCCATTTCCTGCAAGTGTGGTTTAGAAAGGGGTAGAATGGATATATCCTCTGAAGCCCAAGGACACTTGACCTGTGAGGGGCAGTTGGAGGCCAGCTTGAAAAGCAGGGTTCTTCTTACCTGGGTCTGAGGATGGTCATTGAGGGCCCCTTGTTCTAACCATCTAAGGCAGAGATGAGATACCCCCAGTGACATACCAGAACAAAAACCTCAGAGAGACTGTTGTTATTGCAACAGATACCTAAGAGACACAATCTTAAGGATAAAGGGTTAATTTTGACTCACGGTTTTTAGGCTAAAGTCAGCTAGGTCCATGGCTTTGGGGCAGGAGTCAGGGAAGTATCGTGGCAGTGGAATGAGTAGGAAGATACTGTTGACCTCATGGCTTCCAGGAATCAGAGCCACAGGAGGGGTCTGTGATGAAAGTGCCTTCTTTGTATGAGTTCTAATGATACATTGTCCTCCAATAGGCCCCACATCCCAATAATGCCACCATATTATGATACCCAAAGGGTTAGTCCATTGGTTAGTTCAGCATCCTCCTGACACAGTCATCTCTCAATGGTTGGATCCACCTACTGGGGACCAACACATAAACATTTGGGGAGGACACCCTAATATCTGAACCACATGCTGTGTGACTTCTGGAGTGATATGAACAGACATCTATTTACCCAAAGTTGAGCACAAATGACAGACAAAAGCAATGATTCTACCCAAGTCTAGCTTGTGGACCAGTGAATCTGTTGGGGTTACTTATAGAGGCATTAATGAGGAGTTACTCACAAGAGCATGGGTAGCTCAAAGGCATCACTGGAAAGCCCACCTAGGCACGGGTGGCAGCTCATTAAAACTACATTATTATTAAGATTTCTGCTCATCTTGCAGGCAGCCACTACCAAAGAATCCACCACCTTCCTAGCAGTTGTTTACTGCTTATATAAACTTTTCAGAGAAGTCCATGAACCTTTGAGCTTTCTGAACTTCCAGAGTTGGTGTGGAATAATCCTTTCACACATTGTGAAAATGTGTTGCTCTAATTGTTAATAAAAGCTAATTGGCTGATAGCTAGGCAGGATTTTCAGGAGACAGGTAATGCTGGGAAGAAGGGCGGAGTCTGAAGAGCTGTGAGCAGTTACCTTATGTAATATGATTTATTATTTTATTCTTTGATAATTTCATACATGCTTACAATGTATTTCAGTTATATTTATCGCTTACCCCCTCCAATTCTTCCTAGATCACCCTCATATCTCTTCTCCCAACTTCTTGTGAGTCCCATTAGTGTCCATACATTCCTGGGTATGGGGCCATCCACTAGAGCAATCTACTAGGATTCACACTCCCAAAGACGAGTGGCCCTCCTTCTTCTAGTGGCCATGAACTGTTGACAGCTACTCAAGGGGCCCTTGTGCTCCCCCACCGTCCATTCTGAAATGGTGACAGGTTTGAGTTGTGCTGGCAACCCTAACTGCTGTTACGTTAGTGAATGCAACAGTCTTGTCATGTCCAGGAGACTGAAGGGAAAAGAGGAATAGTAGGGGGGATTAAGTATAGAGGGAAATGGAGGGTAGAGAAGAGGAAGTGTGGAGAGGGATGACCAACACTAAAG
Source organism: Peromyscus attwateri (assembly GCA_902168425.1). NCBI lineage: Eukaryota > Metazoa > Chordata > Mammalia > Rodentia > Cricetidae > Peromyscus > Peromyscus attwateri. The sequence goes on from CABHPP010120325.1 coordinate 24,268, forward strand.
ATATTTAGAAAAGTCATATGAAAGCATACTATTTTATATATTTCCATATATGTATATATGCATATATTTTACATGGAGGATAACACTCCTCTCAGAAGCTTTGGGTTGCCAAATAAAAAGTTCAGTGTCGGGTGTGGGATACCTCCCCTCCGGTTTTTGGTTGATGGAGAAGGTCCCACAGACTCCCCAGATAATACAGGCTATTGCCATTTTCTCTATGTTGCCCACCAGAACTTGGTGGTAAGACCCTACTGCTGAAGACACTACACCCTTTGGTCACAAGACTTGGAGAAATCAAGCTGGACATGACCTGGAAGCTTCCTCCCTGATGGATAGCTTTCATAGTACTGAATGTGCTGTGCAGACTGCTAGAAGAGAAAAGTCCAACATCTTATCTAGATATGAACTCTTCAAGCTGCCGTAATGACTGGCCTGTCAAGATACCCCCATGGGTGTAATAGTGGCATGAATGTTATGGGATAACCAATTGTCTTCTGATTGTATTTAAGGACAGCTCCATGGATGAAACTCATGCCTGCTGTAAATCTGGCCCAGAACCCTGATTAGGGAGCTGATAAGCCCTAGGAGCAAACCTATTATTACTATTTATTGTTATTATTACAAATGGACATAGTATCAAACTGCCTTTTAAATACATATCCCCGCACTCATAGATTAATGCAGCTCTCAGACCTCATCAGAGGAGGCTTCTCTGTACAGTGTTAACACAGAGACTCCCAACTGGTCAAAGTACAGAGAACAATTGCCTGTGGAGGTCTGAAGAAGGACACACCTCAAAGGAGAGCCCGTCCTTCCCTCCAGCATGTTTCTTCCATTAGACACCATCCAATACTTCATTGGTTAGGTGTGGGATTTCAGCGGAGAGGGAACAATTAATACAGGAGTTATTAAAAGTTTATAGAGTGGTGGGCAGAGCTGGGCTGGCTGGAAGCTGTGGCTGCCCTTGGAGGTCCATACCTTGCACCAAAAAGAGCCATACTGCTCCTTAAGCCTCTACCTTCTGCATAGAGGAGGCTCAGTCATTCTGGGTTGCGGGTGGAGCAATGCTAAGTCACCTGTCTGCAGCTCAGGTGTACAGGAGACCCGGAGGCCCATGTAGGTATTTGATATTTGCATCTGATTTGGGCAAGAGGGCTTCACAGGAGAGGATAGGGTTAAAATGTGAGACAGAGCTCACCAGTTGGACCATCCTGACTGAAAACTGGCTGCCAGGGCAGTAAAAGAACAGAACAATAAATAATATACCCTGCAGTCTCAACCCAACATGAACATTGACCTTGCCCCACTAACAACATGCTAGTTCTGTTTTCTGACAACGCTGGCCTGGAGGAAGAAGGATGGATGGGTTGAATCTTGAGAGATCCAGGATTTTCAATTCCTCCCATGGGGGGAGGGGTTCACATTTTATTTGAATTGGGGTAAACATTTAGACAACCTTGAGAGTGATTGCTTTGACTTTGCAGTTTCTAATCTCCAGCTCAGCACTTCCTCCTGCTACTCACAGGGTTTTCGCCTTCCCCTCTGGGTTTTAATTTCAGTTTTTCAAGAAAGAACACAAAAAGTTGATACAGAATTTTTTTTTAAAAAAAGACCACAAAATTGCAAAATCAAACTCAATCGATGTTTGTATTCAAACGTGCTCTGCAAGCACCAATATTTTACCAGCTGGTAATGTTCAACTGAATTCAAAACTGAGAAGGTCATTTCAGATGAGTTAGGAAACATTATCCTGTGTTGATAAGATAAAGCAAGCTCTCTCAAGCTAGGGAGTGCCTGAAGAAAGGATCCCTGCCAAATGTCCAGCCCCGGGATTCTTTAAACCTGGAAACATACTATGTTGGACGACATATGAAACTGTTATTGACTTTAACATGATGTGAGTTTGAAAGTAAATATTTACTAGCAAAGCTTTACCAGGTAGACTCTGGGTGCATTGCCTATTTTATTCTTTCTTTGATCTTGGTAATAATCGTCACTCCTGTTTTCCAGATGGGGAAACTGAAGTGCATAGGAATAAGTAACAGGTCTCCAAGGCTCTCTTAGAACTTAGACTGGAGTCAGAACACGTGTCTCAGGGTTTTGAGGTATAGAGAGGTGTGTGATTCTCTTTGGCCATGGCTCCAACCCTGGGGCTTGTGTATTTTATTTTGGGTTAACATGGAAATTGACTTTGTAGACCATACTGAGCGTGATAGAAGCTGGACCAGTCGGGAGGGTATTCTCAACTCCTACCCTGTAGCTCTGAAAGAGCTTTTGAGGTGGTTCTGGTCAAGGACAAGAAACTGGTTCCACTTTCTTGTATTACATCTGCTTTCCATAACGGACCAAACTGGCAGTTCTAAATGATCAAAATAAAAGTTCGGATGTAAAGAAAAGTACGAGTTTTGAGAAACCATGGCCTTGTGGATGTGGAGACAGGAAATTTCTCTCAGAACCTGTTTCTTGCTCCTTGGAATGACTACAGATACTGACGGATGAAGGAATTTCTCAGGGCATAGCCCAAACCCAGCACAGACGAGGACCTCCAACTCCTAAGCATTTCCTCCGTCAGGTCCTCAGAGCCTGTTGCCACTACGATAGTAGAAGGTGACATGGGCTGGGTGTCTGTCAGATGCCATGACCCACGGGCATAGGAAAGGGGTCACGGGGGATGCCACAGATTGTGGTGACATAGGGACTTGGGGGAGGGCAGGGAGTGCTCTCATTCCCATCCTTAAGATTTTAGGATATCAAGATGGGGTTGCTAGGGAGCAGGGTTTGACCGCATCTTAGAAACCGGGCTAGAGAATGGCCCTAAGTACATGACTACCTTTATGTCCATTTTATATCCCATAAAAATGGCTCACAGAACATGCCTCCCCCGCTGTCCTGAGAGATTCCTTATATCAGAAGTTGTGGCAGTGGGGGTAAGGTTCAGTATTAAACCCGTGTCTAGTATATGTGAGGTGCTGGGTTTGATCCGCAGCACCGTGAGAAAGAGAAATGGTGACTACTGAAAATATCTCATATTAGAAAGAGTTCTAGGGGCTGGTGAGGTGGCTCAGCAGGTAAAGGCACCTGCCACCCAGCCTGGCAACATGAGTTCAGTTTCTGGGATCCACATAGTAGGAGAGAACCAATGGCCGCAAACTGTCTTCTGACCTCCAAATGAGCTCCGTGGAATTCTCCCCTATACATTTTAAAAGGTAAAAGTGATTTTTATGTAACAGAGCTGAGTCATGTTTGACAAGTTATGTTTTGTAGATATTAAAATTCTGTACTTTGGAGAGTTTTAAAGAAGCATCTTTTGGTTTTTAGGATTTTTTTTTTTCATACTTTGAAAGCTCTGAATTATTCCCCTAGGCCCCAAAGTTTTCCAGACTTATGGTGTCTAATGAATAAATGGCCTGGCCACCAGGGGGCACCCCATCCACCAGCTGTTCCTAGAATCCAAGATTGCTGTCCAAGATCTAACCTGTGACTCATACAAATGTGAAGTCCACACGTGACACTTTTAACTTGTTCTACTGGGGACAGCAGGGAGCAGGCTGGTTCACAGTAGGCTGGCAGGCACAGACTCTCGTGAAACGTTATTTAGAGATCCTGTTTGCTAAGTTAGATACAAACTTACCAGCGTGGCACAGACAACAAACTGTCACCTTGCGTGTATCTTCTCCCTGAATGATAACGGATCAGCATCTTTCTTGCACCAGAGGGAAACTGCTTAGTTAGGATTTCTATTGCTGTGAAGAGACACTATGACAAAGGCAACTCTTTTTTTTTTTTTTTTTTTTTTTTTGGTTTTGGTTTTTTCGAGACAGGGTTTCTCTGTGTAGTTTTAGTGCCTGTCCTGGAACTCACTCTGTAGCCCAGGCTGGCCTCGAACTCACAGAGATCCACCTGGCTCTGCCTCCCGAGTACTGGGATTAAAGGCATGTGCCACCACTACCCGGCAATGGCAACTCTTATAAAGGAAAACATTTAATTGAGATAGCAGCTTATAGTTTCAGAGGTTCAGCCCATTATCATCCTAGTGGGAAATGGTGGCATGCAGGCAGACATGGTGCTGGAGAGGTGGCTGAGAGTCCTACATCTTGCAGGCAACAAGAAATGATCTGTTTCACTGGGTGTGGCTTACACATAGGACACCTCTAGAGAGGCCATTTTGTGAAGCTGTGAAGGTGAAGCCTGGATTGCCTTGGAGAACCAAAGATGTTAGAGATGCCAGAGCTATGGGATACCTGCTGAGGAGAGCTGGTAACAGAGAATGAAATCAGCCCAAGAGAGAAGTGTGTTTCAGTCAACAAAGCTGAATGGAGTTGGAGATCTGAAGAGCATTTTGACATCAGACATGGAGATGCAGAGTCTGGAGTTTGCCTGGCTGTTTTTTGGTCTTGCTTTGGCCCAATATTTCCTCACTATGCTCCCTTCCTTACATTTTGGGATGGTAATGTATATCCTGTGCCATTATATGTTGAAAGTATGTGATCTGTTTTTTGATTTTGATTTTACAGGGGATTACAGTTAAGAGATTGCATGAATCTCAGAAGAGACTTTGAACTTTAGACTTTTAAACAGTGTTGAGACTGTTATAGACTGTGGGGACTTTTGAAGTTGGACTGAATGCATTTTTGCATTATGATATGGTTACAAGCCTTTGGGGGGCAGAGAGTGGAATGCTGTGGTTTGAAGGAAAATGGCCCCCAAAGGGAGTGGTGCTATTAGGAGGTGTGGCCTTGTTGGAGGAAGTGTGTCACTGTGGGGGTGGGCTTTGAGGTTTCCTATGCTCAAGCTACTTCCAGTGAGACAGACCACTTCCTGTTGCCTAAAAGATGTAGGACTCTCAGCTTCCTGTCCAGCACCATGTCTGCCTTCATGCTGCCATGTCCTACCATAATAATGGACTGAACCTCTGAACTGTAAGCCACCACCTCAATTAAATGTTTTCCTTTATAAGAGTTGCTGTGGTCATGGTGTCTCTTCATAGCAATAGGAACCCTAAGATGGAAACACTGTAACTTATCAGTGTTTTACACATTAACACTTAACTCCAAAGTCTGGGACTTTGTGAACAGCAAAGGGACAGTGCCCTTGAGAATTAGTTAATTGTCCTCACACCTGCCAGCCATGGTCCCATACTCAAAGGACATGTTGCCTCCTTTGAATAGATCTTAGCAACAGAGAAGCAAGAAGAAAGAGGATTTCCTGGCTCAGCCTCCGGCTAGGTCAGATCTGAATTCAAAAGCATTTGCGCTCTGGGCAGGTGAATGGTTTGATACTCAGCACATCTATGCCATTCAATCTTTGTATAAATTCACTTAAATTGCAGGGTCATGGAAAACTTGATATTTTTCTTAATAAAAACTATACAGTTGGCTCTTAGTATTATCAGATTCTGTGTCTGTGTATTCCAAAATATGTTTAAAATTGTGTTGTGTTGAGCATGTAGGATTTTTTCCTCATCATCATTGCCTAAACAATACAGTGTGGTAATTGTTTTCTCAATATCTACACTTAGGAGTTTGATTAGTATATGGAAGATGTACGACAAGTTGAATAAAATACAATACCATCTCTGAAAGGGACTTGAGCATCTTCAGGGGATAGGTGTGGTGGTGGACCTAGAGCCAGTCACCTGGGTACAGAGGACAACTACACACAGAGACAAAGTCACTTACTCATTTGCTTCCATGGTCACAGCCGGTCAGCAGTCTAAAAATACTGAGAAAAAGGTTTCCCCCTTTTGGTTGCTATTATTCACCTCTTGAGGTTTTTTCTGGAAAGTATTCAAATCAAATGACTTAGTAGGATGCATGGAAGAGAGTTTTAATTTTAGAGAGCACTGTATGTTGTTATTGTTGTTGTTAAGCATGGTGGTACAAATTTGAGTCTCTCTCTCTCTCTCTCTCTCTCTCTCTCTCTCTCTCTCTCTCTCTCCAGTTGTCCAGAATGAGTAAAGGTATAGAGACTGGGGGGAGTTATCAGGGGCTGGGACGTGTGGTCACAAATGTGTATGGTGGTTCTTTGGAGGGAGATGAAAATATTTTTGAATTGGTGATGGGTACATGACTTTGTGAATATATAGTATACACTGAGTTGTATTCCTTAAAGACTGAATTTCATTGTATATGAATTATATAACTACTTTAAAAGCTCTTCAGTGAAGGATTGGCCAAGAGCTTTTTAAAATCCCTCAGTAGGGCCCTCTGTGCTTTGTGAGCAAGGTGGGGATCCACGCGCGTCTCCAGCTCTGAGGGGAGTACAGATGTGGAGACTAAGTTGGCACATTCACGGCTTCTGTCCATGCTCTTCCAGGCTCCCTACTCTGGCTGGCTGGCTTCAGCCACTATTCAGCTTATGCTCAGCCTGTCTTCAGCGTCATGTTTCGGAAGTGGCAGGCTTTAAGAATGGAGGGAATCTGTTTCATTCTCCTTCTCATACATAACGTGAATCTAAAGGGTCACAATTCATCCTACATGCTTGTCGTGATCCACCTGGGACCTTCCTACTTTATGTTACAGGAGACTCGATTTCTTCACATTGGTAACTTCTGTTGGTTGTTTCTCGTGTTGGCAGGGAGTCCCTTCTGAGGATGTAGCCAAAGGAAGAGTTCGTATCACATTGTGATGAGCAATCCCATTCCTTGAGTGTCCTGGGTGCAGCAGCAGATGTCTTCACTCTTCAGCTGCTTAGATGGCGTCCTGTTCTCATGTCCTGGCCTAAGCTCTGGGGACGGTAGTGGAGAGGGCTAGTCCCAAATGCAGGATTGTGGCATTTGTAAGACTTGGGACTGGGGAAGCAGGAATGTCCCACTCAGTGTGGGGTGTGTCTCCTGTGCCTGGTTCTTAGCATATGTGGGAGCCTGGAGGATGACATGGGGACATCAGAAAGGGGTGTGAATGCCTATCTAAGGAGCCTGCCTTGAGTCCACAGGTATTTAGACAGAAAAGCACTTAGTGAACCTAAGAGAGAAAATGTTTATTTAGGCTCATGGTTCTCATCCACAATAACCATGGTTCTGTTGTTTGGGGCATGAGGTGGGGCAGAGCATCTGGATGGGAAGGGTGTAGTGGCAGAGATGTTCACTGTACAGTATATTCATCCCCTGGTGGAGTTAGTATTCTCATGATCAAATAACTTCTCAAAACCCCATTAGCTGGTGGCCAAATGTTTCTATATGAGCCCTTAGGGGACATTTTTAGATTCAAACCCTAACAAATACCATGTAAGCCCTTCTGTTGGGTTGTTGTTCTAAGCAGGCACAGCCTCATTTGAATTCTGAGGATTCTTTGACAGACTGTAACTATCCTTATCTTACGCTGGAGAAACCTGATGTACTAAGCAGTTGAGCATCTGGAGTTTGAGGCCAACCAGGCACTTATGGCATCGATTTTGAGATGTTTTGGGAGACACAGTGAGGAGAAAATGGGGATTGGGAGCTAGTTAGTTAGGAGTCTATGGACACCTTAGTGAGGTGGTCTGAATGGGATGCCCCCCCCCACCCCAGAATCAGACATTTGAATACTTGGACCCAGTTGGTGGTACTGTTTGGGTAAGTTTAAGAGGTGTGGCTTTGTTGGAGGAAGTATGCTACTGAGGTAGGCTTTGAAGTTTCAAAGTCTTGTGTCATTTCCAGTTGGTTCTCTCTGATTTACGTTTGCAGTTCAAGATGTGAGCTCTCAGCTCTCGGCTTCCAGCCTTAGCCACAGGTCTGCACCTGCGCCATGTTGTCTTCACCTTATGGACCCACCCTCTGAAGCTGTGGGCCCAAACAAACGCTTCTTCTGTAAGTTGCCTTGGTCATGGTGTTTTATCACAGGAATAGAAAAGTGGCTAAGACGCATGACCAAGTCTAACCTAGGGCCCTGACCGTAGAGGTTGGAGGGTCAGGAGGCTCTGTGGCTTGCACTTGAACTCCAGAGAAAGCATTCTCAGGATGGAAGCATTCACATTCTCTGTGTGCTCACACTTTCTCCAGTGCATGGAGAGCGTACCAGGCAGCAGGCGCACACACAGTGCAGAGAAGCGTGGGGGGCTCCTCTTTGGACACTCACCCCCATTTCCTTCTAGAGGTGCTCCCAGTAGTGGATAGCAGGACAGTAGTGAATCAAGCCTAGAGTCAGGAAAAATCTGGCCAGATGTGGCTTGGGAAAGGGCTTAATGTTGTTGTATAGTTTTATTTCCAAATTGCCAATTTCTGAGATCTCTCTCTCTCTCTCTCTCACTTGCCATCTGTCTCTCTCAGCCAGCCTTCATATACCCCTCCTCCACTCACTCTCCCTTCCCTTCTTCCTCCACCCAACTGTACAGCATTTACTCTAGAGCTGACATCATGCTGATAGCTTTACAAATATTAACTCTTTTAGTGCTGCTAATAAAAACCCAGATTTGTACATCCTCCTGAAAAAAATCTAGATCCACCATTCCACATAGCTGTCCTGTTCCACTGTTCAGCGGTTTCTGCAGCATCTCCGGCAGCAGTGACAGTGTTGCTAATGTATTCGTGGGGGCAGGGCAGGGGCACAGATGGATAACAGGGATATTGATCACAAATTGTTGATGTCATCCTTTTTCTCAGTCTCATGCCCGTGAACGTGGGTGGTCCCCATAGGTGTCTGAGTCTGCCAGGGTGTGTCTGACATGTCCTTGTGAAGGAGCGATGCAGAAGGATGGGAAGTGATGAGATATTTTGGTTTGACTGTTCATCACTCCATCTCAGTGTCACATGAAGAATGGATTTGTTTGCTCGGTCTGTGGACTGCCCATGGACTTGCTTTTGTTATTACTATATTTGCTCAGAACCCTGAGATGTGCACCTGCTTCTGGGGTTGTTTTCTGTGTCCTGCCATTTTCATGGCAGTGTGCTTGGATGGACCCGTAGGTCCTAGAAGAAACTGAGAGACACAGGGAGGGAAGTCAGACTGTGCCTTCTCAGTTGGTCAAGCCTTCACACTCAGGGGCTAATTCGGCGTTTACTGTCATAGCTGCAAATTTGAGGATGCTTGTTACACAGCATTGCTGGGGCACCACTAGCTGCTACAACCTGCCATGGCTGTGTGCCTCTGGTGGGGCGAGCTTCCTTTAAAGAGATCTGGGAGGAAGGCAGGACTTAGAGGTCATGAGAAGCCCAGGGTAAGTCCAAGGAGGCCTGTGAGAATTTCTTTTCTCTAAATTCCCTCTACTGTTCTGGTAATTGACTTGTTCTACCTTCTAGGGAATAAGGAAGCCGGAGGGCTTTCCCTTAAACACAGGTGCTCTGGGCAGCTGGGGCAGCTCAGGGCCTCTCTGTTGGTGCTGGCACAACTGAGAATGAACCACACCTCTTTGGAAGCACCGTAACAACATGTGACTGCCTACCCAGAATCCACGTGTATGTACAGATACTCCAGAGTTTGAAAACAACTGAGGCCTGCTGCACTGAGTCCATCTAACTCAGAAATACCCGCCTCACCTAAGCAGCCAGTGTGCTACAGAGTGCTGGCTGCCCACCCTGGTGATCCGATGGCTGAGTAGGAACTGCAGCCCGCTGCTGCCACCCAGTATCACCAGAAGGGATCCCATTGCATCTGTCTAACTTGGGGAAAGGTGGCAGTTCCGTCTACGCCGTGTGTGTCACCCTCACATCGACACAAGGAAAGAATCCTGTGTGGAGCCATCGTAAGCCAGGGGCTGTCTGTGTCTTCTGGCGAATGTGCATTGCAGCTCCAACAAGGAAACACTGACAGATTATCGGCATCCCATTGCTTAAACATAAAAAGCATCACCAGTGACTCGATGTCCGTGACTAGGGGGACAGACTCATAAATTAGGGGACAAGCTCCCGTGGCTAAAGATAATGAGGGAGACCTTTGTGACACTGTTATGATTGAAACTTGAAGATGTAGTGTTGAATTCATGTCCTTACAGATGCTACAACTTTAGTGCTAAAAAAGAAAAAAATCAAATTTAATTAAACACTGTGCAGCCATCTGAGGCTATCGCTTCATCAAAAATTATCAGGGAAAAAGGTGAGGGTGGGGTGTGCCAAATGAACTCCATTTTTCTTTATAATACTATAATGTTTTAGTTTACACGTCCTTTTTATTTCTTAATGTTTGTAATTGAAATAGAATAACTTTACTTCCCCCTCCCTTTCTTCCTTCCAACCCCAAGTCTCCCCCAACTCTCAAGTTAACAGCTTCTTTTACTTTGATTACTATTATTACCTAATATATAAATATATGTATGTATGTGTATGCACATATAGACATAAATACAACCTGCTGAGTCTGTTTTTGTTGGTGGTGTATATATAGTTTTAACCAGTAAGGGGGTTCATCCTTGGAAGAGGCTAATTCTTTTTTTCCCAGAAGCCATTAATTTCCTATAATTCTTTGTCTAGGAGTAGGACTCTGTGAAAGTTTGCTAGGGGTGAGACTCTGAGATCTTTCCCTTCCCATGTTGATATGTCCATTGATATTGCCATTTTCCCCATCTTGTTTATGTAGCCATTTCTGTTTTTAAAAGACTATCTCTATAATTACTTATGACTTAAAAATAAATTCAAATAATAAATCAGAAAAGACATAGACTGCTGACAAGCAGGCCTGAGCTGTGACCTCAGCTGTGCTGCTGTTCACTGGGGTTGTTCACTGGGTCATGTTTCCCTCTTCTGGCCCCATTCTGTGGGCGCTAACCGACTGCTATCTCATGGAGATTGCCACTGGCAGAATAAGCCTGGGTGTGGGAAAGGGCTGAGGATGTCAGTTGAAAATGATGGATGGGTTCATCCGGAAGCCACAGAACCCGGAAGGCAAGCACTTTGGGGACAACTATTTCTTTGGGAGTCATGCCAGGTGTATGGTGCCCATGAGAGTTTTAGCAAAGCCCCAGGGAGCAAGGCCCTGGTGTAGCCAGACCAGCTTCTGAGGACAGCAGCATGGCCAGATGTGAGAAGCCCACTGTGTCCCGTGACCTTGGACAGGGAGATTGGGGACATGGTGTTGACATCTGCAATGGCCTCTAAAATTGAATTACAAGTCCCTTAGGGCTGGCAATGGGGTGAAGGGGACTCTTTCCAGCCACCCAGCAAGCGGCTAGTGAGGGCTGATGAATTCTCACTGGAACCCTTGAAATGCTGGTGGGAGATGTGTGTCTATGGCGGTCATTTCCTGCTTGAATGACCTATGCAAACCACCCAAGCACATTAAGCTCCCGTTCTTTATCTATGTGCTGATTAGCCGTCTCCAATACTGATCCTGAGGACCACAGCCAGCTGGGTGAGTGAAAATGGACTTCTGGGTACTCCAAAAGGTTTGCATTGCCTACCAGCTCAGTTGAGGTAGGATTCTAAACTGATCCCCTGGGCCTGGGCTCCTCAGTGGTTCCCTAACATCCATCATGTACTTGAAATCCAGACTGGGCTTTGATAGTACCTAGTTCTGTTGGGCCAGGAGCATTTCCCTTAAGAACGTCTCAGTGGCTGGGTCCGCATCCTCCCACCTGGTGTTCGTATAGCCCCTGCCTCCTGGTCTTGGTGTGCCTGCTAGTCCCTACTCCTGCATGCCTCATTCCTTCCCTAATGCCTCTGTTTCCCTGGAGGGTGGGGAGCGCACGCTCAAATGCATTCTCATCTTTGTGTCCCCGCACATAGCTGGAGGTCAAAAGAGAGTGGGCATCGTAAAGTGTTACAGTCAGCTGAGGGTGAGTCAGGGAGATCTGGAGTTGAGGGTCAGCTTGGGCTACAGAGTGAGTTCTAGACCAGCCTGGGCTATATAGTGATACCTCATTTCAAATCAAAACAAAAACATGTTACTCTTCATCTTGATGGACTGTGGGATCCCCCTGTTCCCTGCCTCTGCTCCAAGGCCCCTGATCTGGTTTCCCAACCGAAATATCAATGCTCCAGTCCTAAGGCAGGCCTTAACTATTTCAGCCCTTTCTTGCTTAATACTTTTCAAAGGCTTCTCATTAGGTATAGGGTGAGGTAGAGCCTGAGGCAGCGAGGCAGAGGCTGAGCCCCAGCTGCCCATGAGGACAGCTCAAGAGCCGATCCCCACATTGCTTCACCAAGCCCGGGGGACTTGCTGCCTTCCTGTCTCCCACCTTGGCTTACTTACCAGTCTTTGCTTGTCATCCAGCTCCTGCTGGTGGAATCCAAGCCCAAGCCTACAGACTATGACCCAGAAACTGGCTCTGGGGCTCTGGCCGTGGCTGGTTGTCTATCCAGTGCCCTGGTATTTACTACACTCGTGGCTTTAATGGAGGAGAGAGCAACTCCCTCAAGAACTGACCAACACCAGCTACAGACTCACCTTCCTGCATTTACCTTTCCAAGCCTTTAGCACAGCTTTGACCTTCTCTTCTGACATACCAAAGGCTGTTTCTGTAAGCTTTGAGTTACCAGCTTTTCTCTGGTTCTTTTGAAAGTTCATCAAGGTGTGTCTTCGTGGTTTCTTCTGCCGGGCCCAAAGTTCAGAATTCAACGACCTCCAGCTTCCTGCCTCCTATCCCAGGGCCCCTTCCCCAGCTGATGCTCAATTATCCAATCATGTCCTCCACTCCAACCCCCATCTCCTCCCTTCTTCCCTCCCTCCCTCCCTCTTCCTTCCTCCCTTCCTTCTCTGTAACCTTCCATCGGGTCCTCTGGTATTGAGCTTTGCACAACATTTATAAATTTTCTCTTGCCCTTATCCCTTGCCTGCACTTACACTCACTATGGGCCTCTCCCCTTGACTGACACACATTTCCACTCTGAAGATGTCTTCTTCTCCTGCATAATGAATCTCAGCCTCTGACAAGTTTGAAAATCTCCTTCACAAACACACTTGCCAAGCGCCTGCTGCACACTTGGACCACCAGGTGAGCAGGAAATGCTGGCCCTCCACAAGTCAGCAGCAAATACACTTGCCAAGTGCTTGCTACACACTTGAATCTCTAGGTGGGAAGGAAATGGTGACCTTCCACAAGTCAGCAACAAATGGAGATGTCAGATCATGGAGTGATAGGATGGTGTCTCCCCAGGCTTTTACCAGAATCTTAGCATGTAGCCTTAAAGCAGTTCCCTCATCCATGGTTTGGCTTTCCATGGCTTCGGACATGTAGAGGAAGTTCAGCTATTTGGAGAAATGTCCTTGTTTTTGTTTTGTTTTTACTCATTGTGTGTGTGTGTGTGTGTGTGTGTGTGGTGCGTGCATGTGCATGTGTGTGGGTCTCTGTCTTTGTGTGTGTGTGTGAGTGTGAGTGTGCAGGTATGTGTATGTGTGTGTGCATGTGTGTGAGTGTACAGGTATGTGTGTGTGTGTGTGTGTGTGTGTGTGGTGCATGCATGTGCATGTGTGTGAGTGTACAGGTGTGTGTGTGTGTGTGTGCATGTGTGTGAGTGTATAGGTGTGTGTGTGTGTGTGTGTGCATGTGTGTGAGTGTGCATGTGTGTGAGTGTGCATGTGTGTGAGTGTGCATGTGTGCATGCTCATGCGGCCAGAGCAGGCTATCAGGTATCTTCCTTTATTGTTTTCGACTTACTGTCTTGAGTCAGGATTTTTCTTTTCTTTCTTTCTTTTTTTAAAATGGTTTATTTATTTTATGTGCATTGGCATTTTTGCCAGCTTGTATGTCTGTGTGAGGGTGTCGGATTCCTTGGAATTTGGAGTTACAGACAGTTATGGACTGCTATGTGGGTGCTAGGAATTGAACCTGGGTCCTCTGGAAGAGCAGTCAGTGCTCTTAACTGCTGAGTCATCTCTCCAGCCCTGAGTCAGGCTTTTTCAATGAACCTGAAGCTTGTTTTTGACTCAGGTGGTTAGTGAGCCTTCAGGATCTCTCTTCCCTGTAATGCCGGAAAATTCTAAGCATATACAGCTGTGCCTATCCCTTTAAGATTGGTGCCGAAGACTTGAACTCAGATCCTCATATGTGGAGGGTAAGTGTTCTCCCATCTCCTCGGCCCCAACTCAACTTTTAAAGGCAATTTCCAATTTATCTTTCCCCCCAGTATTTTATCATGACGTTCCCCCTTCTAAATCAGGATACCACATGATAAAGTTTGGGAACATTTCCTTGTCAGGCCCTAGGGGCTGGTACCCCAAGGCCATAGGTGGAACAAATAGGAGGGGGGAGAGGGAGAGAGGGTGGAGAGAGGGAGATATCAAGGCAGCTTTTGCTTTGACAGCTTTATTGGAACATGGTAACACAGAGCATGGATTCGAAGTCCCACCGCAGCTGTTCCTCTCTAGGCATCATGCACCCCATTTCTGCTTCCCCGAGAGGCTGCAGAAAGCTTCCATTTGTAGGAATCATGTGAAGTGGCAGGCTGTCCCTGGGCACTGTGGCCTTGAGCCCTGATTGATTGTCTCTGTGACTGGGCAGGTCCATTTGCACCGGAGGTCTCACGTCTCCAGTTACTCAGGCTGTGACTTAAGAGACTCACCAGCCATAGACTCCTGAGAAGACATCTGGATGGGTTTCTTGGATTTTCAGAGGGAATTTGACAGAGACTCAATGGTCATCTCTGGGGGTCATTGGGCCAAATGATGGCTTGAAGTTTATTGTCAGGCTAGCTCTTAAAAGAGTGGTGTGGACCATTCTTTGCACATTCATCTGACAAGCTTTTCATTAAGCTTCTGTGTGTGAACATTCTTCCAGGGGCCCGGCAGGAAAACATCAACTGAAGGAACTTATGTGTAGGGAGTAAATTGGTATCTAAGAAACCACAGCCAACTGTTGCATTATAACCTCTACAGCCTCTAAAGAAAGCACCACAGTGTGTGGCAAGGGCCTGGTGTAGGACAGGTCAGAAGGGACAAGGAAGAATCCCTCAAGGAAACGCTATTCTAGATGAGATCTCATGATGCTGACTTGTCCAGAAGGCAAAAGAGCATTCCGGGTCATGGAACTAGCCCTCTGTGTGCCTTGGTTGCTAGAAATAGTAGATCTAAATAAAACAATAAGGCAAATAGGGGAGGAATTAGGAGAGGTGGAGGACGGTGCAGGGGGAGCTGGAGGGACGTGGAAGCCGACAAAGCCGGGCCAGTAGGCCATCCTCAAGAAGGCTCTATCCTGTAGGTGACACAGTAGGGCATGCGTTTTCACAGCCCGCCAAGGCTGTTGTGTGGAGAGCTGACTGGGGGAGGGTGGGCGGTGGCAGAGAGTGCAGGAAAGAGATCTAAGCAGCTTGTCCAGCTGTCTTGTTGGAGACCAGCAGCTGGGGCAGGTAAACCAGGGAGGATGAAGATTGCCAATTGAATGGTGGATATGTGTCGGGGCGAAGACTCTAGAGTGTCCACCATGAAGTAAGGCGAAAGGAGGGGCTGAGGCTGACCTTAGCTGTTGAAGCTCAGGATGTGTCCTTTGCTAGAGAAGCGGAACTTTAGAGAAGCAGGTGAGGGAGAAGTTGGAGAGTGTGGTTGTGGGTGTGTTAACGGTAAGGTACCTTTGAAGTATACAGGTGGAGGTGAAGCATGCCCTGATGGCTTACCTACAGCTGTAAATCAGTAAATCCTTATGTCTTGTGACGAAATGTAGATGAGGTCCCAAAGGGAGGGCCAGAGTGAGAAGTCTCAGCACTGACCCCTAGAGAGCAGCCACATCTGATGGTTGTGTGGAGGATAATGAGTCACAAAGAGGGATAAAAAGTTAAGAGTGGATTTGATGAGGTGTAGGAGAGAGTCTTGGAAACCAAGGAAGCATGGGTATCTAGAGAGGTTGAGGTTAAGGAAGGGCAACACCACTGAGAAGCCCTAGGGGGAGAGAAGCCCATAGACATCCTCATCTCTCCGAAGCTCTCACCAGCTCCACCTCCTTGAGTCTCTTCAGTAGTTCTCTAACTACAGAAAGGGAGCTTGTCTATTTGCACAGAGGAGTGAAGAGCAGCCTGGAATGCCCAGGTCACATAGCCAGCAGAAGGCAGCGCTGGGTTGACCCACACATTTGCACCCTTTGCATTTTCCCAACTGTCACCTGTCCTTCCCTGGGGCCCAATAGATACACTTGTCCTGCAAGTCCACTGCACACCACTTCTTGTTTATACCAAGCGCCATCAAAGGCTGTATCTCAGCATGGAGGGCTTCCCAGAGGGCTATGATTTTTTAGAGGAGGGTTAGCTGAGTTGAGAAACTATCTTGACTTTTCTTCTGAGTGGCAGTGTAGTATAGTTTTAAGAACATGAACATAAGCCTGGATTTTCACCCATCCATCCATCCATCCATCCATCCATCCATCCATCCATCCATCCATCCATCCATCACTCATATATCATTCATCCATCCACCCATCATTCATCATCCATCCATCCATCCATCCATCCATCCATCCATCCATCCACCCATCCATCCATCCATCCATCCATCCATCCATTCATCCATCCATTCATTTTTTCACACATCCACCCACTCACCAAGTACTTTCTGAGTACCTCTATCCCAGGCATGTTTTCTAGTTGAGTGGCCTTAGGTACACTTCACACTTCTCTGACTCTCAGTTTCTATCTCTGTAACATCTGGACAGTAATGCTTATCCTAAGCACATATGTATAAATTATGAGAGCCCATGTAGGCAAAGTACTTAGCACCTAGTTAGGTGTTCATGGAGGGCAATTTCTCTCCTCTTACTTCCCCCCTATTCCCTTTTCTTCTTTTCTGCTCATAATGAGATCCCATAAGGGAGTGAGACCAGTGCTTTGTAGGAACATCCTTTGCCCTGCTCAGCAGATGTACATGTTTTCTACAGAAGCACACCCATACATGCGTGTGTGTACTGCCTCTTCTCATGACTCCTAGGGCCAGCACCAATGTGAGCTTTGAAACCAAGGAATTCAGCATAAATAAGCCAAAGCACCTGTCTGGAGTCTGCTCACAGGGAAGCTGGTTGTGTGTTCTGTGAGCCCCCAGGCTCAGGCTGAACTTTGTCCTCAGTGGTCTGGGGGCTTGGTCCACAGGGGCTCCAGAAAGGAGAACCAGGTAATACAGGCAGGATCTTGGTGTTCTGGCAGGATCTAGACAGCCTCACAGGGCAGTGCCCTCATTCCTTCCTGTGATGGTGTCCTTTCTGTCTTCTCAGATGGTGGCTCTCCTGACTGCTCCTCCGAGGGGCCTTCTGGGTGTTGCTGGAGAAAATGAAGCCCCCATAGGCTCTTACAGCAGCTTAGAAGGTTACTGGAGCATGTGGTGTAGGACAGTGCTGGTTTCCTGCAGAGACACAAGCACAGGTTAGAGCTGGGGTGGTGTCAACTTGACACACACATGGGAAGGGGAACCCTCAGTTGAGGAAATTCCTCCATCAGATTGGCCTGTGAGCATGTCTGTGGGGATTTTCCTTGATTGCTGCTTGCTGTAAGAGGATACAGCCCACCGTGGGTGGTACCATTCCTAGGCAGGAGGGCATGGGCTTTGTTAGAAAGCTATAAGCAAGCCAGAGCGAGCAATCCATTTAGCAGCTGTCTTCCGTTGGTTTCTGCTTTAAGCTCCTGTCTTGAGTTCCTGCCTTGGCTTTCCACCATGATGGACTGTCACCTGTAAGCTAAAATGAACCATTTTCTCCCCAAGTTGCTTTTGGTTATAGATACCCGCCCCCCCCCCACCCCCCC